>JASVEL010004638.1:0-287875 GCA_032618575.1 Nicotiana noctiflora
ATCTGTCAAATGGTGCATATAAACTGCAGATTTACTTCTATTTATCAATTGCCCTGAAGCAGCCTCATATGACTGTAGAATCTCCATGACTAAGCTCAGTGATGTAGTGTCAGAAGAGAAAAAATAATGGTATCATCTGCATAGGCTAGGTGGTTAATTTTTGGACTCCACTTGGGCAGTCCAAATCCACAAAAATATAGGTTTTGATGCAAAGAATTGAGACCCCGTGAAAGTGCTTCAGCAGCTATTATGAATAAAGTGGGAGACAGTGGATCTCCTTGTTTAACCCCTCTTGTGGACTTGAAAAACCCATGAGACTGGCCGTTAATCAGCACCGAATACCAATTGTTTCCTACCAAGTCAAAGATAATGCCAATAAATCTTTCGCAAAAACCCATCTTCCTTAGCATCTTGGTAAGGAACAGCCATGATAGCCTGTCATAAGCCTTAGTCATGTCTAATTTTATCACCACATTAGGCCCAGCTTTTGTTCTTAGCCTAATATCTGTGATGATTTCCTGTGTTAAGAGCACATTTTCCACAATACTTCTCCCTTTCACAAAGCCGGCCTGCTCTTCAGAAATGATGTTAGGCAGCAGTTCGGCAAGTCTCTCATGAATGACTCTTGAGAAGATCTTGTTCACAAAGTTGCTGAGGCTTATAGGTCTAAGGTCCGAGAAAGTATTAACTTCCTTCTTCTTAGGCAGCAGCACCAAATTAGTGTGGGTCACACTAATTTGGTTGAGTATCATTCTGTGTGAATCTAATTATGTTGATTTAATTAATCAACAGCTTGAGTATCATTCTGTGTTTTAATTAGATTTACTCTATGGCAAGATTATGTTGATTTTTCCTCAAAAAGTGTTCATTATGTCAAAGATAAATTTGCCAATGATTACCAGCTTAGAACTTTGATATATGATGTTAAGTTTAAGGTGGGTGAAGAGACACCAAAGGTTATGGCCTGGATATTTTTTCCTAATTTATTGCCTACTTACTTTGTTAAAGAATGCTTGTTTTCTTTAGCATCTGCAGTTGGTAAACCTTTACACCTTGATCAAGCTACAATTAACAAAACAAGACCTAGCTGTGCACGAGTGAAAGTGTTAATTGATTTGCTTGATGATTTACCTAAAAAGGTAAGAATGGATATTATTAATGAAAATACAGGTGAGTCAAGGACTGAATGGGTGACAATAAATTATGATTACCTTCCTAAGTACTGTAAGGAATGCAAGATGCAAGGTCATGACATGTTTGAGTGCTGGAGATTGCATCCAGAATTGTTGGAAAGCAGAAAAGAGGAGAAAAGAATTGCAAATAAGGAAAAGGAGCAGAAAAATACTAATAATGAGCCATTAATGATCTTAACAAGTGGGAAGGTTGTTGGGAATGTTGGTCCACACTGGAAACAAGTAAGAGATGGGAGAATTCAAAACATAGACAAGGCACAACAAGTAGTCACTACTGGTAAGGAGCTAATAACTATGGAAAAGACAGAAACAAATAAGCAGATTGTACATGTTCCATAGCAAAAAACAGCAACTACTCAGAATGTTCAAACAAATAACATGTTTGAAGTGCTGGAGGTGGACAACAGTGAGGATAATGTAGACAAGCAATGGGCATTAGTAAATGAAAAACAAGTACAACTGGAGATTCCCAATTCTAAGGGTGAAGGTCAATTAAATCCTGATGCAGCAACTTTCAAACCTTCTTCACCTAATACTAAAAGGTCTAAAAATGCAGCAAAGAATAATGTTCAGCAAGTTCAAGCAGGAAAACAAGATGCAGCCAGTTTAAACAAACACAAAGAGAAAGAAGAAGCCAAAAGTAAAGAGTTAAGGCAGTATGAGCAGCAGGTACAAGAATCTACAGCAGCTTGGGTTCAAAGGGCATTTAATTGTAACATGGTGACAACAAACCAATCAATGCAAGAGATACCTTCACAAGATACTAGGGTGGATTTGGCACTAGCAAATATAAATGATAATGAAAACATTGAAGATGCTGATTTTGAAATATTTCAAAGTAAAGAACAAGGCAAGTGGAATGGTGGTAAACTATGGTCAGAACAGATGGAAGAAGACATAGAAGAAGGAATAATTCCTGAAGCAATGCAAAGTGACGAGGAAAATGGGGGAGACAATGCAGAAGAGGAAGATCCAAGTGTTAATGGGGAAGCTATGCAACAGAAAATAACGGAGCAACAGAACAACAAAGAACATGGCAAATTAGCAGGGGTGGATGCAAACAGCAGTGATCCAGGAGGAACACAACAAACTGATCCAGGAGGAACTCAACAGCCTGTTAAACAGGCTGATTCCACTGCAAACGCTGTTGATCCGGGAGGAACACATGGACTAGGTGCTGATTCTAGTCTCATGGCAGCTAACTTTCAACCAAACAACCAACAACAACAATCACTACAGCCAGGTCAAGATATACTTAGAGTTACAGTAGCAGCAGATAATGAAATAAATGAAAAACGGCTAACTACAACAAAGAAAGTAGATAAAATGGTGGAGGCAGCAGATCAAGCAGAAAAAGATGCTGAAGCACAAACATGAAAGGACTTGGATGAGGAATCCACAGCCCAGAATTTCCTCAATGTAGCCAAGCAAGGAGATTTATCTCCTAGAAAGATCAACCTGGTCAAATCTGCAGCAAAAGGCAAAAAGAAACAACAAAAAGAGAGTCAGAACAATCCACAAGGTGGAATTCAAACAAGAAGAGCACTGTCCAAATCAAATAATCATTAATGGATGCAATTATATGGAATGTAAGGTCTGTTAACACTATGCAGGCCTTTGAAAGATTAATTCTAATGCATAGACAACATCACTTTGAAATCATTGGAGTATTAGAACCCATGCAACAATCACACAAGATAGAAGGATACAGAAGGAGAATTGGCCTGGGTCATGCAATAGTTAATGTTTCTAACAAAATATGGGCTTTCATTGATGAGGTATATGAAGTCGATATCATGTACAATATGGTTCAACAGCTGACATTGAAGTTATTCCACACAGAAACACATGTGGAACTAATTCTAACATTAGTATATGCTAAATGTGATCACTTAGAGAGGATTGAGCTTTGGGACTCTCTATATGCTATGGCTACTGATATGGCTTCACCTTGGCTGGTTGGAGGTGATTTTAATGTGATATGGGATGAAGAAGAGAAGTTTGGAGGCCTACCGGTACATCTAAATGAGATTGATGATTTTAGGCATTGTGTAAATACATGTAACCTTACTGATTTGGGGTTTAAAGGGAGTATTTACACATGGTGGAATGGAAGATCGGAAGAAGACTGCATTTTTGAGAGGTTGGACAGATGTCTTGGGAATGAGGAATTTCAGCAGACTTTTCCGGGCCTTGAGGTCACTCATTTACCCAAGATAGGCTCGGACCACTGCCCTTTACTGCTGAAATATGACATAGAAGCTACACCTATAAAGAATCCTTTTAGATTCCTTAATTTTTGGACAAAGCATGAAAAGTTTAAAGAGGTGGTTAAGGAGAACTGGACAACAGATTTTGCTGCAAATCCCTTCATCATTTTTAATCACAAGTTGAAAAAGATGAAGAAAATACTGTCCACGTGGAGTAGGGAAACATATGGGGACATTTTTCAAAAAATTGCTAGTCTTGAGGAAGTTGTCTTGGTCCATGAAAGGCAATTTGAAGCATCTCCAACTCAGATGAATAGGGAAAGACTGCTGAAGGTACAAGCTGAAATGATAAGATACCTTGCCTTGGAAGAAGAATTTTGGAAGCAAAAAGCAGGGATGGCATGGTTCAAAGATGGGGATAGAAATACTAAGTTTTTTCATGCCCAAGTCCGGGGAAGAAGGAAGAGATTACAGCTGAAGAGAATTCAGGACAGCAATGGTAATTGGCTAGAGGAGGATGGGGAAATTGCAGAACAGGCAATTGCTTTCTATAAGGCGCAATTCACAGAAGAAGTAATGCCTACAGCATTTCATATTATGGAACATGTTCCTAGTATGGTAGATGAACGGCAAAATCTACAATTGACAGCAAATCCTACTAGAGACGAAGTCAAAAAGGCAGTTTTTGACTTAAATGCAGATTCAGCAGGTGGCCCAGATGGTTTTACGGGAGCTTTCTATCAAACTTGCTGGGAGATAGTTGGAGAAGATATTTTTCAGATGGTGCTGGCCTTCTTTAACGGACAGCAATTACCCAAGTGTGTGACCCACACTAATTTGGTGCTGCTGCCTAAGAAGAAGGAAGTTAATACTTTCTCGGACCTTAGACCTATAAGCCTCAGCAACTTTGTGAACAAGATCTTCTCAAGAGTCATTCATGAGAGACTTGCCGAACTGCTGCCTAACATCATTTCTGAAGAGCAGGCCGGCTTTGTGAAAGGGAGAAGTATTGTGGAAAATGTGCTCTTAACACAGGAAATCATCACAGATATTAGGCTAAGAACAAAAGCTGGGCCTAATGTGGTGATAAAATTAGACATGACTAAGGCTTATGACAGGCTATCATGGCTGTTCCTTACCAAGATGCTAAGGAAGATGGGTTTTTGCGAAAGATTTATTGGCATTATCTTTGACTTGGTAGGAAACAATTGGTATTCGGTGCTGATTAACGGCCAGTCTCATGGGTTTTTCAAGTCCACAAGAGGGGTTAAATAAGGAGATCCACTGTCTCCCACTTTATTCATAATAGCTGCTGAAGCACTTTCACGGGGTCTCAATTCTTTGCATCAAAACCTATATTTCTGTGGATTTGGACTGCCCAAGTGGAGTCCAAAAATTAACCACCTAGCCTATGCAGATGATACCATTATTTTTTGCTCTTCTGACGCTACATCACTGAGCTTAGTCATGGAGATTCTACAGTCATATGAGGCTGCTTCAGGGCAATTGATAAATAGAAGTAAATCTGCAGTTTATATGCACCATTTGACAGATTTGGAGGTGGTTAGGAAGGTAGAAAGGGTAACAGGCATCACAAGGCAAGACTTCCCCTTTACCTATTTGGGCTGTCCTATTTTTTATGCTAGGAGGAAGCTGGAATATTACCAACCAATGATCACCAAGGTGTTAGATAAGCTGCAAGCATGGAAAGGGAGGTTGTTATCTATTGGAGGAAGAGCAGTTCTTATATCGAGCGTGCTTCAAAGTATGCCCATTCACTTACTATCTGCTGTGAATCCACCTAGCTATGTCATAAACAGGTTGCACAAGATATTCGCTCAATTTTTCTGGAGCAATTCAGTAGGAGGAAAGTCACGGCATTGGGCATCATGGACTACATTATGTATGCCATATGAAGAAGGGGGAATTGGATTTAGATCCCTACATGACGTAGCAAAGGCCTTATTTTGTAAGCTATGGTGGAATTTCAGAACTAAACCAAGCTTATGGAGTGCCTTCATGAGCCAGAAATACTGTAAAAAATTAAATGCAGTAATTGTCCCATGGAAAGAAGGCTCACATGTGTGGAGAAAGATGCTGGAATGCAGGGACTTGATAGAACATCAAATCTATTGGAAGATGGGAATGGGATCATCTCTTTTTTGGTACGATAACTGGACAGGCCTAGGTGCTCTATATTTTCTTGTACCATCAGATTTTATTATTGATGAGTCTATTCATAATGTTTATGATTTAGTAGAAGATGGATTATGGATTGCAAACAGGTTAATGCAAGCTCTACCTAAAGACCTAGCAATGCACATTCTAGAAAACATAAGGCCACCCGAAGAAGACTCTAATATTGATACACCCTACTGGATGCTTGAAACTAGTGGTCAATTTAGTGTTAAGTCAGCATGGGAATACCTAAGGAGGAGGAACAATCCAGGATTAGCATACAAGATGATATGGGTGAAAGGTTTGCCTTTCAAAATTTCTTTCTTCATGTGGAAAGTGTGGAAGGCAAAGCTTCCATTGGATGATTTTATGAGGAGACTTGGCTATTGTATGCCATCTAAATGCTGGTGTTGTGCTGAACCTAAGCAAGAGTCCCTAGTACATTTATTCTACACATCCAAGGCTGCAGAGACTGTATGGAGATACTTTCTTAATAGGGCAGGCGTTAATATGCAGGAATTGACACTACATCAGGCCATTACAAAGTGCTGGACACTTTCTGTGGTTCATAGATTGAAGCCAATAATGCGGGCCCTACCTTCCTGCATTGTGAGAAATAGCTTGAAGTACGGAACAACAATATCAGTAAGTAGGGTGATTTATCAGATTTCAACAACTCTACAAAATCTGGTGCAAGTTAGGAAGCCAGGCCTCAAGGTTCCTCACAGGTGGTCTAATCTGATATTCATGTTGGAGAACTACACTCCAAAGTTATATTATGAGAAGGTGAGGTGGGAGTTTCCTGAAGATGGATGGATAAAAGTTAATACTGATGGAGCTTGTAGGGGAAATCCAGGAAGAAGTTCTATAGGCATATGCATAAGAGACGAGGTAGGTGACTTATTATATGCTTTGGGTAAGGAGATAAAGGAGGGGACAAATTCAGAAGCTGAAGCTACAGCAATTGTAGAGGCACTTAAAGTCTGCAGAACAAGGAATTATACAAATATATGGCTGCAAACAGATTCAATGTTGCTGCAGAAAATTATGGATGGAGCATGGAAACCACCCTGGAATATTATAGAACAGGTGGAGGAGATTGATAGATTGAAAAGGGCTTTCAATTTCAAATTTTCTCATACCTATAGAGAAGGGAATACACTGGCCGATCACTTAGCTAATTATGCTATGGATAAGAGAGACATTGAATGTGATTGTTTTTGGGATCTGGATATTCAAGGCAGGAGATTGGGGAATATTGACAAGATGCAATGCCCATATTTAAGAGTGAAGGTAGCAAGAAATTAATGGAGAAGAGGAAAATGACTGCAAGAGGAGAAGGAGAACCTAACAGCATACCCCTTTATACTCAAATCATTGGAGAAAAGAGTATAAAAGGGTATATTTTAACTAACAAGGTGTTGCTTTTTGCAGGTATAATCACCTTGTATATAGAAACATGTACTGTGGTATTGATCTATGTTGTGATTGAGGTTCGATTGGTGGTATTAATGCTTAGCATTCAATCCAATGAATTCAAATTACACATATACAATATCACAGATACAATATCTATTGGAGGACAAGAATGGGCATCAGAGTATCATCAACAGCTAATCAGAACATCAAATAAAAGTAACAGAACATTCGTGATGCTGATAGTTCTAATTTTCTCAAAGAAATTAAACTGGATGAAGCATACACATATTCAAAACGCGGACAAAGAAACCCTAATGTTACAGGGATCTATTTGGATGAGGCATTTTCATATTAAAACAAGAAATCAGCAGGAGAGACATTCAAAACTACATGCAGGGAGTATTTGCAGGATAGATAGTACATGCATCATAAACATGACAATGAAGATGAGCATACTCAAGTCTGGAAACCTACCTTTAGACTTGAGATCTTTATTGGCAGCAACAAAGGAAGTGTCCGAGCAGCAACAGGAACGAGAACAGTCCAACCAGCAGCAAAACAGGAGAGGTAGTAATAATCCTCAACAGAAAACAGGAAAGAAATATCAGTGGGTGGGGGAAAGTTTGTAAATCGAAATTAAATGAGAAGATGGGATAAGACTACCTGGGGAGATAGATATGGCGAAGAGAAGAGATGGTGGAATTTCTTTCAGCAAATCGATTGGAGCAGCAGTAACAAATGGCGAAACACAAAAAATATGAAGAATCAGTGGCGGAGAGAATTAAAAAACCAAAATGCAATGAAGAAATGGGAGACATGTACCTGGCTAAGGACATTTCAGCAGAGACATGGAGAGGAGGAGACTATATGGTGGCAGATATCGTGCAACAGGTATTGGAGCAGCAGTAGCAAATCTCAAAGCAGAGGAAAAATGGAGAATCAATGGCAGAAGGAGACAAACGAAGAAAATGAAATGAATAAATGGGAGTGCTTTACCTGGGCGAAGACAAAACAGCAGCACATATCCAGCAAGATCAACAAACAAACCCGGAGTAACCACATTGTAACAAGGAAAAAAGCTTTTATCAGTAAAAAGGGAGGAGAAAATGACAACATTAGAAGCAAAATAATTGAGAAGAAGAAAAAAGAATACATCAGTAAAACAAGAGGAGAAATTTATAATAAAGGAAACATGATAAAAGAAAAACAAATACCTGGTGTTCACGCAGTCTTCATGATGAAATCAGGAGTATCGGAGGAAGATGGAGTGGTGTTTTGGGAGATAGAAGATGAAAATAGAAGAGAAGAAGAGAGGTCTCTAAGGGAACGGTGGAAATGGAAGAGAGAAAAGAGATTAAAGTCTGTTGATATTTCCTATACAGACATTTCAACAAAATCGAGGAGTGTAGGGATTGAACGGTGGATTATGAGGAGTATAGAGATAGATGAAGGGTGGAGATTAAATGGGAGTACTTTGGAAAGTGCAAAGGTCAGGTTTTGGGAAACAGCTGGTACACACTATTTGCAGAGTAGGTGGGGTGTATTAATTACTCTCCCATGCTCATTTTTTAAATTTCATACGAAGGGGCTGTACAGTATAAAATCTGGCTATCTTTTAAATGGGGCCTGGGACAAATGTGGCTACCAATGCAATTTATTAGTATTATTTAGTGTGGCCATGCGTTACTTAGACAAGGACAAACGATTAATGTGGGCCTTACTGCTGGGCATGGATTTCAATTGGGCCTACACGATTGGGCCACTTCTGTTGAGCCTTAGTTGGCCGTTTGGCCTGTTGAACAATGAAGAGCCATTACAGAGAAATAACTGTTGGACTAATGCAGAGATCCAACGGTGCATATCACTGATCAAACGGTGGAAATTAAGGAGAGTAAAGAGACTAGTCTACATGCCTGTTGATATTTCCTATGCCTATTATTCATCAATCTTGAGGAGTACTAAGGGAGATCAAACGGTGGTCTTTGAAAGGGTGTGTATTGGGAAGAGAAAAAGTCAAACAAAGGACATTTATTAGGTGGGGTGTAATAATGGCTCCCATGTGGGAGAATGCTGAAGTGACAAACAAATGGGCAATGGTATAGTACTATACACTGTACAGCATGTGTGCAAAGGTACACGGTACAGCTATAGAGGAAGAGAGATAATATGAAAGGGATAAAGGCTATTAATTATAGTACATATAGCTGTGTTTCAACGGATAAATGCTTGTCTTTAAGACAAGGGAACAAATGGGAGACATTTACGGAAATGAATATTGTCCAAAAAGGCATCCTACTGTTTTAGTCATGTGGGGTTTATACAGGAATCCGTGTAAAAGTGTAACATTCAGCATTTGGGTGAGAAAAGGCTGCCAATTCAAAAGCATTTGCAACTTCAAAATGGCAGGCACGCTGCAAGGGTTAAAACTGACATATCACGTGAAGAACAGTGATGCGCAGAGATCCAACGGTTGATTTTTGAAAGCCTTTGAATAGAGAAAAGGAAATGTTAGTATATTGGGAAAAGAAAATGGCACTCAAAACGTTACACAGTGGTATAGGGAACAGTGTTTCTACCGAATTGGTTGGAGTGTAATAAATGCTCCCATGTGGGCAAGTACAATGCTACAAGAAACGGTACATGGAATAGGTGGGGTGTATTAATTACACTCACATGCCTATGTTGTACTTGGTCTCAAGACTGGGCCACACTGTTTTGGCTGGACGAGACTGAACGTTGGGCTTTAGGCTTCGCGCAACTGGGCGACACGCGGAATTGGGCCACCAGGTGAAGTTATTTACTTGGGCCTTAATATTGGGGAGCTTTAGGCCCTTTCGTTTTGGGCTTACAAGTATTTTGGGCCTTAGCTGGCCGTATGGATTGGAGAATTTCTATACAGACTGGGCGGCTGAAATTCGTACTCTAACTAGGAAAAATTATTGGGCTATAAGATATTGGGCTTGGGTACACGACAAGACAGGATCAAGACTGGACTGGAAAGCTTGTGCAAGAATTCGGATCATTTCATGGGCTTCATCGGACTATGACTGGGCTACGGCAATTTTATGGGCTAGTTATATTAATTTTTATACAAATTCTAATATTAGCAGTACACTAGTTATTAATTTTAGACTATGTGTGATATCATTTTTTGAGTACATTACTCAAATATGATAATAGGCATTATGTAATTTTCATATTTTATTTCGCACAAGTACTATGTAGTATAGACACAGTGTTTTTATTTCTTTTTATATAAATAAAACTAGCCCTAGGCTCTGCCTAGTGGATTGCTTAAAAAAAAACCGGGTAAGTAAGAACCCTAATAAATAAGCTCTCTGCCTTCTCTCTACTTTCTCTCTCTAGAAATTCTTTACGCAGAGAATCAATTCTAACGGCAGCCATGGCCACCGTGGCTGGTGGCCAGCCACCTACGCCGGTTGGTCACCCCACTACTGTTGTCGCCCAACCCCCACCAGTCTCCAACAACAATACCCAGCCCTCAACAATTGCAAACGAGCCTATAGTCATGAATTATGCGCATGCAGTGAACAATATGACAAAGAAACCTGTTTTACAAGACCAAGCAACAGGCGTTGATCCTATTGTGGCAAGAAGAGCGAAGTTTTTTCAGGGACAACCGTCAGTTTGCTTTACAGAATCGGAGGTGGAACGTATGAATATCATTGAAGGATTAAAGTATGCTGTTGTATGTAAATTCTCTTATGGTTGGCCGGAAATTACAGAGTTACGTCGTATAGTACCAATTCAATGTGGTATTAAAGGCGAATGCAATATTGGAGTACTAAGGGAGAGACATATATTAATTCGATTCACATTATGGCAGGATTATGTTAATTTTAGTTCAAAAAGTGCTTATTTTGTGAAAGACAAGTTTGGAGAGGAATATCAGTTGCGTACTTTGATCTATGATGCTAAATTTAAAGTAGAAGAAGAAACGCCAAAGGTGATGGCTTGGATCTCTTTTCCAAATTTACTTCCTACTTATTTTGTTAAAGAATGTCTATTTTCTTTAGCCTCAGCTGTTGGTATTCCACAACACCTTGATCAAGCAACAATTAATAAAACTAGACCTAGTTGTGCTCGTGTCAAGGTGTTAGTTGATTTAACTGATGATTTGCCTAAGAAAGTGCGCATGGATATTATTAATGAAGACACTGCAGACATGCTGACAGAATGGGTGAATATTAGGTATGATTATCTTCCCAAGTATTGTAAAGAATGCAAGTTACAAGGCCATGACCTAGAAGAATGCTGGAAATTACACCCAGAGTTACTGCCAGATAAAAAAGAACAAAAGAAACCAAATAACAAGTTTCAAGACAATCCAAGAATGGATAATGGTCCAATGATGGTTTTAACAAGTGGTAAAGTAGTTGGTAACCCTAGTCCTAAGTGGAAACAAGTTAGGGATGGCAGAATTCAGGATGAAATAAACAAACCTTTAGATATTGCAAATAATGGAAAAGAAATAGTAGCTATTACAAATCAAAATCCAGTAATTGGGGATCAAGTTCAAACAAGGAATAAGTTTGAAATTCTAGAGGTGGAGAACAGTGAAGCTGATGCTAATAAAGAACTAGCTGTTGTGGACAAGCAGAACTTACATAAGGAGTCCACAATCCCAAAGCAGCATGGTCTGTTAAACCCTGCAGCTTCAGTTTATAAACCTGCCAATACAGGAGCAAAGAAAGGAAAGAATGGAGATGAGAAAAACAACCAGAAGCAGCAGATTCAGACAAATAACATCATGCAGTTACAGAATAAAAGCCCAAACAAAGGAGAACAACAAAAAACTAATGCACAGCAGGTATATGAACAAAGAGTACAAGAATCAACAGCAGCATGGGTTCATAGGGCTTTTATAAATGATATGGTAGCTATTAACACTTCAGTTCAGGAGATCCCTTCTCAAGACACAGCAGTTAATGGAGCATTAGCAAAAGATAAAGACAAGGAGGACATGCAAGATTCAGAATTTGAAATTTTTCAAGGAAAACAAACACCATGGGATGGAGGTAAGCTATGGTCTGATCAAATAGAGGAAGATGCAACTGAAGGGATTATCCCAGATGCATTACAAAGTGAAGAGGAGGATGGAGGTAATAACATAGAGGAGGAAGACCAAAGTATAAATGGAAAAGCCATAGAAAACAGTAACAGTAAAACAAATCTTATGATCACATCAGCTGGGGAAAGTAATATACAAGGCAAGTGTGCAGAGAAAACAGACAAAATGGTAATCATAGAAGCTGCAGGCTATGGCAATAAGGTGCTAGATGGAAGCATTGATCCAGGAGGACCAAAATTTCAGCACAGTCAAGACATGGTTCCATGCATACCAAGTCCAATTATAGAAGAACCAATTCAGGTTCAACATGGAGGAGAAACAGTAGCAATTAATACAACACCTACCACAGTAGGTGAGGCTGCAATACTACCAATGGAAAAAATTGATGATGCAAATGATGATAGGCCAGAAGGATTAGGAAGGGATATGGGTGAAGAATCTACAGCTCAAAATTTTCTAAACATAGCTAAACAAGGAGATCTATCCCCTAGAAATATTGCAGAAGGTAAAACTATGTCAAAAGGCAAGAAGAAACAGCCAAAGGACAGTGCTATCCCTCCAGGAGGAGTCAAAACTATAAGGGCCCTATCCAAGTCTATTAATTAGGGATGGATGCAATTATATGGAATGTTAGGTCTGTCAATACTAGACAGGCCTTTGAAAGACTAATCCTAATGCATAGACAACATAATTTTGAATTCATAGGTGTAATGGAACCAATGCAACAAGCCTCAAAGATAGAAGGATATAGAAGAAGGATTGGACTTGCTCAAGCTGTGGTGAATGTTTCAAACAAAATTTGGGCATTTATTGATGAGGTGTATGAGGTAGAAATTATGTATAACATGGTACAACAACTTACTCTAAAACTGTTTCACACTGAATCCCATGTGGAGATTGTGCTTACATTAGTATATGCCAAGTGTGATCCTTTGGAGAGAATTGAACTTTGGGATTCCCTTTATGCAATGGCTAGAGACATGACATCTCCATGGTTTGTGGGAGGTGATTTCAATGTAATATGGGATGAAGAAGAAAAGTTTGGAGGCCTACCAATATCCCTAAATGAAGTTGATGATTTTAGGCATTGTATTAATACTTGTAACTTATCAGACCTGGGTTTCAAAGGGAGTATATTCACATGGTGGAATGGCAGATCAGATGAGGACTGTATATTTAAAAGGCTGGACAGATGCCTAGGCAATTCAGAATTACAGGAAACTTTTCCAGGTTTGGAAATCACACATTTGTCTAAAACAGGCTCAGATCACTGCCCTATGTTGCTAAAATGTGACATAGAAACCCCACCAGTTATTAAGCCTTTTAAATTCTTAAACTTCTGGACTAAACATGATGCATTCAAAGAAGTAGTAAGAGAGAATTGGAAGGCTGACTTCAGTGCAAATCCTTTTATTTTGTTTAATTTCAAGCTGAAAAAGATGAAAAAGATACTATCTCAGTGGAGTAAATCTACTTATGGGGATATATTTCAAAAGATTGCCAGTTTGGAGGAAGTAGTTTTGGTCCATGAGAGACAATTTGAGGCAGACCCCTCTAGACAGAATAGAGAAAGGCTTCAAAGAGTGCAGGCAGAAATGATCAGATATCTAGCACTGGAGGAAGAATTTTGGAAGCAGAAAGCAGGCATGGCCTGGTTTAAAGATGGGGACAGAAACACCAAATTTTTCCATGCACAGGTCAGAGGAAAGAGGAGAAGATTGCAGCTGAACAGAATTAAAGACAGTAATGGTAACTGGGTTGAGGAAGATGACAAAATTGCAGAAGCTGCCATTGACTTTTATAAGGAACAATTTCATGAATCTGTTATTCCCACAAATTTTTCTATAATAGATTATGTTCCTAAACTCATTGAAGAAGGGCAAAATGCAAAGCTGGAGGCTATTCCTACTAAGGAGGAGGTGAAAAAAGCAGTACATGGGCTAAATGGGGAGTCAGCAAGTGGCCAGATGGATTTACAGGTGCTTTCTATCACACATGTTGGGATATCATTGGAGAAGACATATATCAAATGGTCCTAGCTTTTTTTAGTGGGCAGCAGCTTCCTAAGTGTGTTACTCACACAAATTTGGTTCTTCTACCAAAGAAAAAGGAGGTTACTACTTTTTCAGATCTAAGGCCAATCAGTCTTAGTAATTTCATTAATAAGATATTCTCTAGGGTCATTCATGAAAGATTGGTGGATATTTTACCTACCATAATCTCAGAAGAACAAGCAGGATTTGTTAAAGGTAGAAGCATTGTAGAGAATGTCCTATTAACTCAGGAAATAATAACAGATATAAGGTTGAGAACTAAGGCTGGCCCTAATGTGGTGATCAAACTGGATATGACTAAAGCCTATGACAGGCTTTCATGGCTCTTTCTAACCAAGATGCTGAGGAAGCTTAGGTTTTCAGAAAGGTTCATAGGGTTGATATTTGACTTCGTGGGAAATAATTGGTATTCTATTTTGATCAATGGGCAAGCTCACGGCTTCTTCAGATCTACAAGGGGAGTGAAACAAGGGGATCCCCTATCACCAACCTTATTCATTATTGCTGCTGAAGCATTATCTAGGGGGCTGAATTCACTGCATTCAAACCTATATTTCTGTGGGTTTGGTCTTCCTAAATGGAGCCCTAAGGTAAATCACCTTGCCTATGCTGATGACACAATTATTTTCTGCTCTTCAGATGCTACCTCTTTAAGTCTGATCATGGAGATATTATACCTATATGAGACTGCCTCTGGACAGCTAATAAACAAGACTAAATCAGCAGTATATTTACATCATCTAGTGGACATAGAGGTGGTGAGGAAAGTAGAAAGAATTACAGGTATTGGGCAGCAGGAATTTCCTATCACATACCTAGGATGTCCTATTTTCTATGCAAGGAGAAAACTGGAATACTATCAGCCTATGATATCTAAAATTATGGATAAGTTACAGGCATAGAAGGGAAGATTATTATCTATAGGGGGCAGAGCAATTTTAATCTCTAGTGTGCTACAAAGCATACCAATTCATTTACTTTCAGCAGTGAATCCCCCTAACTATGTTATAAACAAGCTTCACAAACTTTTTGCTCAATTTTTTTGGAGTAGTAATGTTAGTGGAAATAGCAGACACTGGGCTTCTTGGAAGACTCTATGTATGCCACATGAAGAAGGAGGAATAGGATTTAGATCTTTACATGATGTTTCTAAGGCACTATTTTGTAAACTCTGGTGGAATTTCAGGACTAAGCCAAGCCTGTGGAGTGCCTTCACAAGCCAAAAGTACTGCAAAAAGTTGAATGCAGTAATTGTGCCATGGAAGGAAGGCTCTCATATTTGGAGAAAGATGCTTGAATGCAGGGACCTAATAGAACACCAAATCTATTGGAAACTTAGAATGGGGTCCTCTTTATTCTGGTTTAATAACTGGACTGGTCTAGGGGCTTTATACTTTTTAGTACCTCATGATTTTCCTATTAATGAGGGAATTCATAATGTACATGAGATGGTAGAAAATGGAAATTGGAATGCTAGTATGCTACTTCAAAATCTACCAGAGGATCTAGCATATCACATTTTGCAGAATATTAAGCCACCAAGGATGGAGAATACACAAGATTGTCCCTATTGGTTGCTAGAGAATAAGGGTCAGTTTACAGTAAAGTCAGCTTGGGAGTATTTAAGGAGGAGAGATCATCCTAAATTAGCTTACTAAAAGATATGGGTGAAGGGGCTGCCTTTTAAAATTTCCTTTTTTATGTGAAAAATGTGGAAGGCAAAGCTTCCTTTAGATGATTTTATGAAGAGATTGGGCTATGCTATGCCTTCTAAATGCTGGTGTTGTGCACAACCTAAGGAGGAAACATTAGTTCACATTTTCTTTACTTCTAAGGCTGCTGAAGTTGTTTGGAGGTATTTCTTACAGAGAGCAGGCATTAACCCACAAGGGCTAACTCTCCATCAAGCAATCACCAGATGCTGGAATGCACCAGTGGTGCAGAGGTTGAGACCAATTATGCAGGCTCTACCATCTTCTATAGTTTGGGAACTATGGAAAAGGAGGAATAGCATGAAGTATGGGGATGCAGTTTCAGTAAGTAGGGTTATATATCAAATATCAACTAACCTCCAATACTTGGTTAAACTAAGGAAACCTGGTCTTAGGGTACCTCATAGATGGAGTGATCTACTTACAATGATGGAGAATTATATACCCAAGCTTAAATATGATAAAGTTCTATGGGAATTGCCTAATGAAGGATGGGTGAAGTGCAACACAGATGGGGCCTCAAGAGGAAACCCAGGCAGGAGTGCTATAGGCTACTGTATTAGGGATGATGCAGGTGACTTAATGTATGCACTGGGAGAAGAAATTGATGAAAGTACAAATACTGAATCTGAAGCTAAAGCTATATTGGCTGCTCTAAAAACATGCAGATTGATGAATCTTCCTAGGGTGTGGTTACAAACAGATTCCATGCTGTTGAAAAACATTATGGAACAAGGATGGAAACCACCATGGTCTATACTGGACATATTGGATGATATAAGGAAGATTTTGGAGGAAAGCCAGGTCAGAATATCCCATATCTTCAGAGAGGGAAATAAGTTAGCTGACCATCTAGCAAACTATGCTTTGGACCATGGGGATATAGAGTGCAATGGATTCTGGGACCTGGACTCACAAGGGAGGAGAATTTTGAATGCAGATAAATCCCAATGCCCATACTTAAGGATCAGAGTGGCAAAGAATTAGAAAGATGGGATGGGGCATGGGATTCAACACTCAAAGAATTGAGAACTGGAGAATCAAGAAAAATGGAGCTATGTTGCAGCTCAACATCTTATCATCACATTCAAGCCCTGGGGGAGGAGAATGGGATGAAATGTTTTACTAATATGTTTGTTTGTTTTGAAGGTACTGTCTATGCAAACAGTAAAATTCCCATGAACTGGGAACATATCTGGATGATGCTTTTGTGTGTTCTGGTAGTTGCATTTAAAGCTATACATAGCATCATTTGGAAAAGGCTCGAGTTCAAGGTTTACAACAAAATGCTAGATAATTGGTGTGTTCTAGAAAAAACTATGGTGGTGGTATTAGTACTGATTAGTACTCATTCCACCTGGTGGAATCTAGGCATAACAAATAGTCTAGTAACAACAAGAAGCAGCCTTTACAACAAAATAAGTGTGCACAATTTAGTACAAGCAAACAATAATAATCAAAGGAGTCAGGTCAGAGATCTTTTTGCAGGAAAATTTAGACAGGAGTCAAGGAGGCAATTAAATATGCAGGTGATCTTATGGCTAAGCATACTCAATATGGTGATATTACTATATTGTACTCATTCCATTGGAGATAGGTTAACCAAAGGGTACTATTTAATGTCAAGGGAGGTCACTTTCTTCCCCGATGAGGGAAATGACCTCCATATACACACAAATCAGAACATAAAGGCTTGGGATTGTGCAGACAGCAATTTCTCCTTCATTTCTAAAGGAGGAATGCTGGATGAGGTACAAACTAAGCTAGTACAGGATTCAGGCAAAGCAAAATTAGATACAATGAAGACATGCATGAATATGTATAAAAAGAAAAGGAAATACAGAAAGTCTACAGGGCCAGGACTGAACAGAAATCAATACCTGCTACATCTTCAAAGGATCATCATCAAAGCAGCACAGGCACTCCAGCAGATAGGCAAACACCAATGTATCCACAAGGGTCATGAGAAAAAGAAGAGAGATAGAGAAAGTAAGCACCAGATAGCCACATGCAACAAAAAGAGAGAAAAGGGAATGTCACTTAAAAGGGAGAAGAATTTACCAGCATTGATGTTTCATTTGCGGCATCATCAGGTTCCTCAGATGGTTAATCAGTATCGTATGCAGGGAGATAGAGGAATCTTACAAAATAAAAACAAGAAAGCGTATAATCGGATGAATAAGAAGCTGAGCAAAGAAAAAAGGAGAGGCGTTGAATCATTTACCTGGGGTAAAATAGGAGAAGGGAGCAAACAACGATGGTGGTGGATTTCAACAGTCAGAGCCTTAAAAGGACGGATTAAGGGACTCATACAAAAAAGAAAAAAGAGCAGAAAAATGAGTAGAAGTAGAAGAGAAATAAACAATAAGAATTTCAGAAAAAAGAAAAAACAACAGATAAGAAGAAAATTGTTTATAGAAGAAAGGAAAAGAAATGAGAGATATACCTGGAGAAAAACACGATCTGGACTTGATCTTGCACGGATGAACAAGTCTCGATGGTGGCAGATGAGTGGTCAACGGCTAACAATGGTGGTAGATACACAGATGGCCATGAGAGGTAGTGAGAGGAGCTTGGAAATATCTGGAAGAGAGAAGAAGAGAGAGAGTGGAAGAAGTGAAATGAAAATGAAAAGCCAGACTTATCTCGTTCCTTTAGGAAATTGTCTAGAAGAGTGTAAAGTGAGATACAGCTGGCGACCAATAGGAAATAATTGGCTACATATTAACGTTATAATTTGTCCGAACTTCAATAGTGGCCACTTGTGTAAGGAGAGCAATCGTTATAAAAGGGTTATAGTGAATAGAAGTGGCTATGGCAGAAATAATGTGAGTGGCTATGCGGGTAATTTACGGGTGGCTTGTAAACTGGGCTTCAGCGTATATGGGCTTCAAAACAGAGGGTTTTGTCTGGTTTATAAGCTATACACAAAGGAGAGAGATAGTCTTCATCAAGTGGGCTTGTCTCCAAGGCAGATTACAACATTTTCATTGGGCATATGCAGTACTATTGGGCCATATATGTGGCATTATTTGTCTTGGATCATAAACAGACTGCTGGAACAATTTTGGCAGCCAAGGTTCGTTAACCTTGGTGTTATTGGGCCCAGACGTGCAGGCAAACGGACTGGATTGGCTATGCATTGGACTGATATAGTAGTTTTTTTTTGTTTCTACGAGGCTATTAATTTTATCCTATTTTAGGCACTATGTGAAATCATTTTTAAGCATTATGCTTAACTTTGATCATAGGTGTTATGTCATTTTTATATTATTTTTTCATTTGCACTAGACATATTAACTTTTTAATTGTAGTTACTTTTATTAGATATATAAAAAGCTAGCCCTAGGCACTTGCCTAGTGGATTTTTAAAAAAAAAAAAGCCAACAATTCTTTGTGGCAAGACTATGTTAACTTTTCATCAAAGAGTTCATATTATATTAAAGACAAGTTTGGAGAACAGTATCTGCTACGTACTTTGATCTATGATACAAAATTTAAAGTTGATGAAGAAACTCCTAAAGTAATGGCATGGATATCTTTTCCAAATTTATTACCTACTTTTTTTGTTAAGGAATGTTTATTTTCCTTAGCATTAGCTGTTGGAATTCCCCAACACTTGGACCAGGCTACTGTTAATAAAATAAGGCCCAGTTGTGCAAGGGTTAAAGTGTTGGTGGACTTATTGGATGATCTTCCTAAAAAAGTTAGAATGGATATTGTGGATGAAAGTTTTGGAGATACAAGGACGGAATGGGTAACTATTAAATACGATTATCTTCCTAAATATTGCAAAGAATGTAAAATCCAAGGTCATGATTTTGAGGAATGCTGGAAATTACATCCTGAATTGCTACCAAACAGAGATGAGAAGAAGAAGAATGCAGGTGTGGAGAGGAATGATAACAAGGAGAAGAAGAATGATGCAGAACCAATGATGATTTTAACAAGTGGTAAGGTCGTTGGCAATGTAGGACAGCAGTGGAAACAAATTAGAGACAGGAGAAATCAAGCAAAAGAAAATCAGAAGAGAGATGAAGACAAAACAGGTCATGAAATTATGAATGTTGGACAGAAAAATACATTAGCCACGCAACAGTTGGTGACTAATAACAAGTTTGAAATTCTTGAAGTGGAAAATAGTGAAGAAAATGCAGGTCAACAGTTGGCTATAATTGAACAACAGGAGAATAATGTTGTAAACCCAGCAACACCTATTATGGCAAATATAAACCCAGCAGCTCCTATATTCACTCCAAAATCACCAGGCAAAGATAAAGGAAAAAGGGAAGGAAACAAAGGGAATGTTCCTACTCAGGCAAACAGTGTTACACCAGCAAAGACCACTAAACAAAATGGAAAGGAAAAGGCAAAAACAAATGCACTCAAGGCCTATGAACAGCAGATACAAGAATCAACAGCAGCATGGGTTAAAAGGGCATTTATTGGGAACCTAGTGACTACAAACACATCCTTCCAAGAGATTCCTTCACAGGAGACAAAAGTAGAATTAGCACTTGCAAATCAGCAGGATAATGATCAGATTTTTGATGCTGATTATGAGGAATTTCAGAAAAAAGATAAGGAAAATTGGCAAGGGGGGAAATTATGGTCTGAACAAGAAAAAGAAGATGCTGCAGAAGGCTTAATCCCAGATGCCATGCAAAGTGAAGAAGAAGATGGAGGTGAGAAGTTTGAAGATGAAGACAAAAGTGTGAATCATAAGGGAGATCCAAATAACAATAGTATAGGTGCAGCAGAGATGTTGCTTTTACAGGATGCAGGATATGACATGGATAATGTACAACAAATGGTGAAAGCAAAGGAAATAGATGATAACAATATTGATCCAGGAGGAACTGAAGGGAAGCATACAGCAGAAAATAAAGCAACAATGCAAGAAATACAAGTTGCTGCAACCAATATGCCCAGTCCAGCAGCAAAAACAATTCAGGAGAAGCAAGTAATACCTATACAACACACAGACAAGATAATAGAAGCTGCAGTGGCACCAGAGGTAGAAGAACAGGGAGAAAAAGTGGGAGGAAAAGATTTAGATGAAGAGTCCACAGCCCAAAACTTCCTGAATGTAGCTAGGCAAGGAGATATATCACCAAGGCACACCAACCAAGCTAAATCGGCAGTTAAAGGGAAGAAAAAGCAGCAGAAGGACAATCAGAACATTCCAACAGATGGAATCAAAACAAGGAGAGCACTATCCAAATCACAAAATCATTGATGGATGCAATAATTTGGAATGTGAGGTCTGTAAATACTAAACAGGCATTTGAAAGACTTATTCTCATGCATAGACAAAATCATTTTGAGTTCATTGGAGTACTAGAGCCAATGCAGCAGTCTAACAAAGTTGAAAGCTACAGAAGAAGAATAGGACTTGCACAAGCAGTTGTGAATGTATCCAACAAGATATGGGCCTTCATTGATGAAGTTTATGAGGTGGATATTATGTATAATATGGTGCAGCAGTTGACACTGAGACTTTTTCATACTGAGACACATGTAGAGTTAATCTTAACTTTGGTGTATGCAAAATGTGATCCCTTAGAAAGAATAGAATTGTGGGATTCTTTATATGCAATGGCAAGTGATATGACAAGCCCCTTGGCTTGTTAGGGGAGACTTTAATGTTATTTGGGATGAAGAGGAGAAGTTTGGAGGGCTGCCAGTATCTTTGAATGAGGTAGATGATTTTAGACACTGTATAAACACTTGCAACTTAGTAGATCTGGGATTTAAAGGCAGTATTTTCACCTGGTGGAATGGCAGATCAGAAGAAGACTGTATATTTAAGAGGCTAGACAGGTGCTTTGGAAATACTGCTTTACAGGATACTTTTCCTGGATTGGAGGTTACTCACTTATCAAAAATTGGGTCAGATCATTGCCCAATGCAGCTGAAGTGTGACATTGAGAACCCTCCAATTAAAAAGCCTTTCAAGTTCTTAAATTTCGGGACCAAACATGCTTCTTTCAAAGCAGTGGTCAAGGATAACTGGACAGCAGACTTCTATGCTAGTCCCTTTATCATATTTAATCACAAATTAAAAAAGTTAAAGAAGGTGTTATCAGCATGGAGCAGGACTACATTTGGAGATATTTTTCAACAAATAGCCAGCTTAGAAGAAGTAGTCCTAGTTCATGAGAGACAATTTGAAGTGTCTCCAACACAACAGAATAGAGAAAGACTGAAAAGAGTTCAAGCTGAAATGATTAAAGTTTTAGCTTTGGAGGAACAATTTTGGAAACAAAAGGCAGGGATGTTATGGTTTAAAGAAGGAGATAGAAATACCAAATTCTTTCATGCACAAGTTAGAGGGAAAAGGAAGAGGCTCCAATTAAAAAGAATACAAGACAGTAATGGTAGGTGGTTAGAAGAAGATGAAGAGATTGCACAGGAAGCAGTCAGATTTTATCAAGACCAATTCACAGAAAAGGAGATACCTTCAGTGTTTCATATTATGGAGCATGTTCCTAGATTAATTGATGATGAGCAGAATGCAAAGCTGGTGGCAATCCCTACTATGGATGAAGTGAAGAATGTTGTTTTTAGTTTAAGCAGTGAATCAGCTAGTGGACCTGATGGATATACAGGAGCCTTTTATCAGACATGCTGGGACATTGTTGGTGATAATGTTTTAGCAATGGTTATATCATTTTTTACTGGTCAACAACTTCCTAAATGTGTAACTCATACAAATTTGGTATTGTTACCAAAAAAGAAGGAAGTGAATACCTTCTCTGATATGAGACCAATTATTTTGAGTAATTTTGTAAATAAGATCTTTTCCAGAATTATTCATGATAGGATGGTTGATATACTGCCTCGGATAATATCTGAAGAACAAGCTGGTTTTGTGAAGGGGAGGTGCATTGTGGAAAATGTACTTTTGACATAAGAAATTGTAACAGACATCAGACTGAGAACTAAGGCAGGACCAAATGTGGTAATTAAGTTAGATATGACCAAGGCATATGATAGAGTGTCATGGTTATTCCTAACTAAGATGCTAAGGAAATTGGGCTTCTGTGAAAGATTTATTGGACTGATTTTTGATCTAGTGGGAAATAATTGGTATTCTATATTGATAAATGGTCAAGCCTATGGTTTTTTCAAGTCCACAAGAGGAGTCAAGCAAGGAGATCCACTATCACCAACCTTATTCATCCTAACTGCTGAAGCTTTATCTAGGGGACTTAATTCATTACATCAAAACCTATATTTTTGTGGTTTTGAACTGCCCAAATGGAGTCCTAAGATTAATCACTTAGCCTATGCAGATGACACTATCATCTTTTGCTCATCAGATGCTATATCACTAAGATTAGTGATGGAGGTACTGCACTTATATGAAGCTGCATCTGGGCAGCTGATTAACAAGAGCAAATCAGCAGTATATATGCATCACTTGACATATTTGGAAGTAGTTAGAAAAGTGGAAAGGGTAACAGGTATAGGGAGACAAGAATTTCCTTTCACATACTTGGGATGCCCTATATTCTATGCAAGAAGACAGCTTGAATACTATCAACCCATGCTAACTAAGATACTAGATAAATTACAGGGATGGAAAGGGAAGTTATTATCTGTTGGGGGAAGAGTTGTGCTTATTAATAGTGTACTACAGAGTATGCCTTTACACTTATTATCTGCTGTAAATCCTCCTGCCTATGTGATTAATAGATTACACAAAATATTTGCCCAATTCTTTTGGAGTAGTAATGTGGGAGGTCATAGTAGGCATTGGGCATCCTGGAAAACTCTATGCATGCCCTATGAGGAGGGTGGTATTGGATTTAGATCTCTACATGATGTGTCAAAAGCTTTATTTTGTAAATTATGGTGGAAGTTTAGAACTAAACCCAGCCTATGGAGTGCTTTTATGTGTCAAAAATATTGTAAGAAGATGAATGTCATTGTGGTACCATGGAAAGATGGGTCTCATATTTGGAGGAAAATGTTAGAATGTAGAGACTTAATAGAACATCAGATTTTATGGAAATTGAGAAGGGGTTCTTCAATGTTTTGGTATGATAATTGGACTGGTTTGGGTGCTCTTTATTTTCTGGTACCACAAAACTTTCCTATTGATGAAGATGTATTCAATGTTCATGATGTGGTGGAAAATGGAGCATGGGATGTATCAAGACTTATGCAGATTCTTCCTGAAGATCTAGCTACTCATATTGTGGAAAAGGTGAAGCCTCCTAATCAACAGGATACACCTGATCTACCATTCTGGATGTTAGAAACTAGAGGTGAGTTTACTGTAAAGACATCATGGGAATATTTGAGAAGAAGGGAAGATCCTAGGATTGCATACAAAAATATGTGGGTGAAGGGTCTACCTTTTAAAATATCTTTCTTTATGTGGAAGGTTTGGAAAGCAAGATTACCATTAGATGATTTTTTGAAAAGAATAGGTTATCAATTGCCATCTAAGTGCTGTTGCTGTGCAGACCCTAAGGAAGAAACACTCCTACATTTATTCTATAAGTCTAATGCTGCTGAAAAAGTGTGGAAATTCTTTTTGACTAGAGCTGGAATTGCATACAGGGTCTAACATTACATTAGGCAATTGTTAAATACTGGACTAAGTCTGATATCCCTAGATTAAAAGCTATAATGCAAGCATTACCATCATGTATAGTGTGGGAGCTATGGAAGAGGAGGAATAGCCTAAAACATGGGGATTTGGTATCTGTCAATAGAGTTATCTACCAGGTAACTACTCACTTACAGCAACTAGTTCAAATAAGAAAGCCAGGTCTGAAGGTGCCTCACAGGTGGATTGATATAGTATCTTTGCTGGAGAATTACACACCTAAATTACAGTATACTAAGGTGTTGTGGGAATTTCCTAAGGCAGGGTGGATAAAAGTGAATACAGATGGTGCATCAAGGGGAAATCCTGGAAGAAGTGCTATTGGGGTGTGCTTAAGGGATGAGAATGGTGATCTGAAATATGCAATGGGGAGAGAGGTCCCAGAATGTTCTAATAACGAAGCAGAAGCTACAACAATCCTAGAAGCCTTAAGGATGTGCAAAATATACAACTACACTAATGTATGGCTTCAAACTGATTCTATGTTATTGCAAAAGGTGCTAGAGGGAATATGGAAACCACCTTGGAGTATTTATGACATTGTAGAAGATATTCAATCCCTAATGGAAGATTTTAATATTACAGTTACTCATATTCATAGGGAAGGAAATAGACTGGCAGATTACATGGCAAATCATGCTCTGAATGCTGGAGACTCAGAGATTATGGAATTTAGGGAGCTGGAGATACAAGGTAGAAGGATTGTCAGTGATGATAAAATGCAATGCCCATACTTAAGAGTTAAAGTTGCAAGATGATAGAATGGGAAGAGATGGAAAGGAGCATGAAGACAAATTCAGTTCAAAATGGTTACTTTTATCAATTCTTAAAAGAAAAGAGAAGAGTATCTATACTGCCAATGGAGATGGAGCCAATGTAACGACCCGGCCCGTCGTTACGGGAATTACCACCCCGTTACCTTACATTTTCATATATTATGCTTTTAAAACATTATTAGAGTATATCGGGTGAGTTAGGAGTGATTTGGATTGAAAATGAAACAAATAGCATGTTTGAAGAAAGCTTGAATATGAAAAGTCAACCAAGAGTTAACTATTGAGTTAGAGTGCTCGGAACCGGATTCTGATGATTCAACTAGTTCCGGGGGATCATTTATGACTTAGGAGAACAATCGGAATTGAATTCGGAGGTCCGGTGTAGTTTTAAGCTTGAATTGGCGAAGGTTGAATTTTGGCGAAAACCGGATGGTAGGTGATATTTTGATCCGGGGTCGGAATGGAATTCCGACAATTTCTGTAGCTTCGTTATGTGATTTTGGATATGTCTGCAAATTTTCAGGTCATTCGGACATCGTTTGATCGGGTTTTCGATTGAATGTTAGTTTTGAAAGTTTTGAAGAAACTTAGGCTTGAATCCGTGAGTAAATGGAGATTTTGATGTTTAGTAGGGTGTTTTTATGATTGGAACAAGTTCGTATCGTGTTTTGGAATATGTTGGTGATTTTTGTTGGGGTCCCGGGGGTCTCGGGATGAATCCGGGGGTCCAAACGGACCATTTTTGGAAGAAAAGAGAAAAACTGGTTGCTGTCATAAACACAGCAGGCGTTTGCTCTCCGCGATCGCGGGGAGGGGGATGCGATCGCGTAGAGCTGGGGGCCAGGGCATCGCGATCGCAGGGTAGCCAGTCGCGATCGCGTAGAATAAAACGGGTGTACATCGCGATCGCATGCTTATCTACGCGATCGCGTAGAAGAAGAAATGGGTCCAGGGGAAATGAGCTACGCGATCGCAGGAATTAAGGACGCGATCGCGTGAAGCAGGGTGATTGTGCATCGCGATCGCGTGAGTGATGTCGCGATCGCGTGAGGCCGAGATTTTGAGCATCGCGATCGCGTGAAGAATATCGCGATCGCGTAGAAGAAATAGTTCTGGCAGTGAATTTAATCCAGAAACAGAGGGTTACGGGTTCATTAACCCAAAACACACATTTGAGCCCTAGAGAGAAGAAAACTCGAGGAAATCACCTGAGAAGTCATCGGGTATTCGTCGGAGGTAAGATTCTTGACTCAAAAACATCAATTTATGGTAGTATTAACATCAATCTTCATGAAATTGGGTTGAAATCTTGAAGAAATGTGGCCTAAATATTGAAAACGGGAATTTTGGATTTGGGAGGCCATTTGAACTCCGATTTCGATAAATTTTATATGCACGGACTCGTGGCGAGATAAGGATCGCGTTGGTGCTAATTTCGGAATTTTCCGAGCAGTGGGGCCCGGGGTCGGGTTTTACCAACTTAGTGTAATTATGCGAATTTCATATAAATTGAAGTGGGTTATGATTCTTTGACCCGTAATTGATATAATTGTTGTATTTGATCAGATTCTACGCGTGTGGAGCTTGATTCTTGTGGCAAGGGCATTGCGGAGTAGTCGTCGCGCTGTATTGAGGTGAGTAATAGATGTGGGTGATGACCAGCGGGTTCGAAACCCCGGTATACCACTTTGTGACGCTGTATAGCGGCGAGACACGCACACTCTCGAGAGTGCGGGGTCGATCATGAACTGGAGACTATATATTAGTCCGACCTGTTGATACTGTATTATTGGCTATTCTCGAGCCGTTGAACCCCCTTCTTGGGTGGTTGAGTATACTTGTATTATGATAATGGCCACTCTTGAGCCGAGGAACCCCCTTCTTGGGCGGTTGAGTATACATGTGGGCCGTGAGCCAGTTATTGGATCCCGCGAGGATCGTTATCATTGTCTTATCATATAGACATGCTAGTTTACTACTAGTCCGCAGCTATTTTGTTATTATGCTAATTCCAATCTCTGGAACTTGGTATTACTGTTTTCCAATTGAAAAATGATAAAAGAGTTTTCAAAAACTATTTTTGAGCCTGCGAGGTTGTATCTGCATATTAGCTGACTAGTAGTGGATCGGGCTGCGCGCCGCAGCAGGATATATGTTGGATCGGACTGCACGCCGCAGGAATATCTCTATGAGATGTGCTTGGGCTGTAGGAGCCCCTCCGGAGTCCGAACCCCCACAGTGAGCACGGGTACCCAAAATTGGAGTCGGGCTACACGCCGTAGCGGTCATATCATGCATTGCATTGCATTTAGCTACATCTGCTAGCTGTTATGCTATTTATTGGTATTTGTTGGTACAGGTATAGTGAAGATTAATTCTATGATAGGGTAGCTGATTGTAGCTTTACATAGTGTTTTATTGCGGATTTCTTATCTGCGCTGTCTTACCCTTGTTTATTACCACTGAGTCTGGCAGTACTCATTTTACTCCCTGCACCTTGTGTGCAGATCCAGGTACCTCTCAGCAGTGATCCAGTAGCTGTGCGAGGCGACGTTTGTGGATATTCGTGGTAGCTGCAGAGTCCGCAGGACCCGACATCCCTTCCTACTGTCTTTTGATTTTGTATTGACATTTCTTTCCGCACTTGGTATTTTGTAAACCTTTATACACTCATGTTCAGTAGAGGCTCATGACTCTCGACCCTTGGTCTATGGGAGTTGATGTATTATGGGACTTGGTTCCCCGTTTTCGTTATATATATCGCTGTTATTTCTTGAATTAATTTGCTTAAATGGGTTAAAGAGAGCTTCTAGCTCCGTGGTTGATATGGATTGGTCAGGCTGGCTTAGCAATGTGCTGGGCGCCATCACGACCGGATTTGGGGTCGTGACAAGTTGGTATCAGAGCCTAGGTTTACTAGGCCTCGTGAGTCTTGAGCCGGTTAGTAGAGTCTTGTGGATCGGTACGGGGACGCCCTGTACTTATCCTCGGGAGGCTACGAACCTTTAGGAAAACTTCACTTTTCTTGAACTCTGTCGTGCGATCTTGTTGTTCTGAGAACTGAACTTCTATATTCTATTCTCTCGCGGATGGCGAGAACGCGAGCATCGGGACGAGGTGGACGACCTCCATTGCCACCTGTTAGAGGACGTGGGCGCGGTCGTGCTAGAGGTAGAGGTAGGGCGGCCGAGGCGGTGCCGGCTGACCCGCCCGTTGTACCGGTTCAGGAGCGGCCCCCGGTGGTTGATGTTCCGGCGGTCCCAGTTCGGGGCCGGACTATATCTATTGCTATTCCCGGTCTTCGGAGACTCTTGCCCGGATATTATCGGTGTGTTCCGGTTTGGCTCGGGTAGTTTCGGCTACCGCTACTGTAGCGACATCTCAGTCGGGGGTGGTCAGCAGACCCCTGCAGCTCGCACACCCGATCCGGTTGTTCGGGGACTTCGGACGCCAGAGGCGGTCCCCGCTCAGGTAGTTGCACCGGTTATTCCTCCAACTGCACCAGCTCCAGCTCCGGAGCATATGGTTCAGGTTATGCCCGAGGACGAGCAGCGTCGTCTTGAGAGATTTGGTAGACTTCAGCCACCCCATTTCAGTGGTGTTGAGGGCGAGGATGCCCAGGGTTTCTTGGATAAATGTCAGAAGATGCTGCGTACGGCTGTTATTCTTGAGTCCAGCGGAGTTTCATTTACTACATTTAAGTTCACTGGTCCCGTATTTGATTGGTGGGAGGATTTTGAGAGGCGTAGGCCTGCAAGAGCAGCACCTCTCACATGGCAGCAGTTCTCTACTCTCTTTCTAGAGAAATATGTACCTCGGTCTCGTCGCGAGGAGCTACGTCGCCGGTTCGAGTGGTTGATTCAGGGCGACATGTCTGTGACTCAGTATGAGCTTAGATTCACTCAGTTGGCTAGGCATGCCACATGGATGATCCCCACCGATAGGGAGAGGATCAGGAGGTTCATTGATGGCCTCAACTACTCTATCCGTATTCTTATGACCGGCGAGCGAGTTCTGTCATCATCGTTTGAGCAGGTTGCTGATATGGCACGCTCCATTGAGGCGGATCGTCGCCGAGAGAGAGAGGAGCGGGAGGCCAAGAGGCCTCGTGGTTCGGGCAGTTTCAGTGGTGCTCCATCTAGAGGGCATTCCCGGCAGAGCAGAGGTCGCTCATCTAGACCTTCTCATTCAGGCCGCCCAGAGCAGAGCGGAGGTTCTTATGGTCGTGGTCGACAGGGATTTCAGCAGGGTCAGTCATCACTTAGTGCCCTCCCGGCCCAGAGTGCAGCACCTACTTCTCCAGCACCAGGTGCATGTTATGAGTGTGGTGAGTTTGGCCACATGAGGAGACATTGCCCTCGACTACGTAGGGGCAGGACTCAACAGAGGGATCAGCCCTCCTCTTTAGCACCATCTCAGTCTAGTAGAGGTGGAGGTCGGTCTTCTCGTGGACGCCCCAGGGGCGAGGAGAGATCTGGTGGAGGCCAAGCACGGTTCTATGCACTTCCTGACAGGCGTGATGCAGTTGCCTCCGATGCTGTGATTACAGGTATCATTTCTGTCTGTCACGGAGATGCCTCTGTTCTATTTGATCCAGGGTCCACATATTCTTACGTGTCCTCTTATTTTGCACATCACTTGGGTGCGACTCGTGGTAGTCTTGATTTACTTGTTCATGTATCCACCCCCGTGGGTGATACGATTGTTGTGGATCATGTCTATAGATCCTGTGTTATATCTATTGGGGGTCTGGAGACCCAGGCCGATTTGTTATTGTTGGGCATGGTGGACTTTGATGTTATATTGGGTATGGACCGGTTGTCTCCGTACCATGCTATATTGGACTGTCATGCTAAGACAGTTACATTGGCTATTCCTAGTATTTCTCGGATTGAGTGGCGGGGTTCGATTGATTTCGTCCCTAGCCGTGTTATTTCGTTCTTAAAGGCTCAGAAGATGGTTGAAAAAGGGTGTTTATCGTACTTAGCTTTTGTGAGAGATGTGGGAGCTGAGTCTCCTAGCATTGATTCTGTACCTGTTGTGAGGGACTTCCCAGATGTATTCCCCTCAGACCTGCCGGGCATGCCGCCGGACAGGGATATTGATTTTGGCATTGACTTGGTGCCGGGCACTCAGCCTATATCCATTCCTCCTTATCGAATGGCACCAGCTGAGTTGAAAGAACTGAAAGAGCAACTTCAAGAGCTTCTGGATAAGGGTTTCATCCGCCCTAGTGTGTCTCCGTGGGGTGCGCCGGTATTATTTGTTAAAAAGAAAGATGGTTCCATGCGGATGTGTATTGACTATAGGCAATTGAACAAAGTGACAGTGAAGAACAAGTACCCTCTACCGCGCATAGATGATTTGTTTGATCAGTTACAGGGTGCGAGGGTGTTTTCTAAGATCGATCTTCGTTCGGGCTATCATCAGCTGAAGATCGGGGACTCGGATATTATGAAGACTGCATTCAGGACCCGATATGGTCACTATGAGTTTCTTGTGATGTCGTTTGGGCTGACCAACGCCCCATCAGCATTTATGCATCTGATGAACAGTGTGTTCAGGCCTTATTTGGATTCATTTGTGATTGTGTTCATTGACGACATTCTAGTCTACTCCCATAGCCAGGAGGAGCATGCTCAGCATTTGAGTACTGTGTTGCAGAGATTGAGGGAGGAGAAGCTATATGCTAAATTCTCCAAGTGCGAGTTTTGGCTCGAGCCATAGCATTTCTGGGACATGTGGTGTCTCGTGATGGTATTCAGGTTGATCAGAAAAAGATAGAGGCGGTGCAGTGTTGGCCTAGACCGACCTCAGCTACAGAGATCAGGAGTTTTCTTGGCTTGGCGGGGTATTATCGCCGGTTTGTTCAGGGATTTTCATCCATTGCTTCTTCATTGACTAAATTGACCCGGAAGGGTGCACCATTCGTGTGGTCGGATGAGTGCGAGGAGAGCTTTCAGAAGCTCAAGACAGCTTTGACCACAGCTCCAGTGTTAGTATTGCCATCAGCTTCGGGTTCATATACCGTTTATTGTGATGCCTCGAGAGTGGGGATAGGTTGTGTGTTGATGCAGGAAGGAAAGGTAATTGCTTATGCTTCTCGGCAGTTGAAGCCGCATGAGAAGAACTATCCTGTTCATGACTTGGAGCTAGCCGCCATTGTTCATGCATTGAAGATTTGGAGGCACTATTTGTACGGCGTGTCTTGTGAGGTGTATACCGATCATCGTAGTCTCCAGCACTTGTTCAAATAGAAAGACCTTAATTTGAGACAGCGGAGATGGCTAGAGTTGCTGAAGGATTATGACATTACTATATTATATCATCCCGGGAAAGCCAATGTAGTGGCTGATGCATTGAGCCGGAAGGCTATTAGTATGGGCAGTTTGGCGTATATTCCGGTTGGGGAGAGACCCCTAGCAGTTGATGTTCAGGCGTTAGCTAATCAGATGGTAAGGCTGGATATTTCTGAGCCCAGTCGGGTGATGGCTTGTGTAGTAGCTCGCTCTTCTTTATATGATCGTATTCGAGAGCGCCAGTATGATGATCCACACTTACTTGTCCTTAAGGACAGAGTTCTGCACAATGATGCTAGAGATGTCACTATTGATAGTGAGGGTGTATTGCGGATGCAGGGCCGGATATGTGTGCCCAAGGTTGATGGCCTTCGTGAGTTGATATTGGAAGAGGCCCATAGCTCGCGGTATTCTATTCATCCGGGAGCCGCGAAGATGTATCAGGATTTGAAGCAGCATTACTGGTGGAGAAAGATGAAGAAAGATATTGTGAGCCATGTGGCTCGGTGTCTAAACTGTCAGCAGGTCAAGTATGAGCATCGGAGACCTGGTGGTGTATTCCGACGTATTGATATTCCGGAGTGGAAGTGGGAAAGAATAACTATGGACTTTGTTAGTGGACTCCCTCGGACGGCGAGGAAGTTTGATTCAGTTTGGGTGGTGGTGGATAGGTTGACTAAGTCAGCTCACTTCATCCCAGTGTGTACTACCTATACCTCAGAGCGGTTGGCAGAGATATTCATCCGTGAGATAGTGAGATTGCATGGAGTTCCTATTTCCATTATATCGGACAGAGGTACCCAGTTCACATCTCAGTTCTGGAGGACATTTCAGCGAGAGTTGGGGTCACAGGTAGAGTTGAGCACAGCATTTCATCCACAGACGGATGGGCAGTCTGAGCGTACTATTCAGATATTGGAGGACATGTTGCGTGCTTGTGTCATTGATTTTGGTGGTTCATGGGCTGATTATTTGCCTTTGGCGGAGTTTGCTTACAATAATAGCTATCGGTCCAGCATTCAGATGGCACCGTATGAAGCTTTATATGGGAGGCGGTGTAGATCTCCAGTTGGTTGGTTCGAGCCCGGCGAGGCTAGGTTGTTGGGGACAGAGTTAGTCCAAGATGCCTTAGATAAGGTGAAGGTGATTCAGGGAGAGACTTCGCACAGCTCAGTCGCGTCAGAAGAGTTATGCAGACCGGAAGGTCCGAGATGTGTCTTATTCGGTAGGTGAGAAGGTGTTGCTGAAAGTTTCGCCTATGAAGGGTGTTATGAGGTTTGGAAAGAAAGGAAAGTTGAGCCCAAGGTTCATTGGACCTTTTGAGGTGCTTAGGAAAGTTGGGGAGGTGGCTTATATGCTTGCTTTGCCACCCAGTTTGTCGGGAGTTCACCCGGTGTTCCATGTATCTATGCTCCGGAAGTATGTCGGAGACCCGTCTCATGTGTTGGACTTCGGCACGATACAGCTAGATGAGGATTTGACTTATGATGTGGAACCAGTAGCCATTTTGGGTCGACAGGTTCGTAAGCTGAGATCTAAGGACATAGCTTCGGTAAAAGTGCAGTGGAGAGGTCGTCCCGTGGAGGAAGCAACTTGGGAGACCGAGCAGGAAATGCGGAGCAGATATCCACACTTGTTTGATACTCCAGGTATGTTTCTTAACCCGCTCGCGGACGAGCGTTTGTTTAAGTTGGGGAGAATGTAACGACCCGGCCCGTCGTTACGGGAATTACCACCCCGTTACCTTACATTTTCATATATTATGCTTTTAAAACATTATTAGAGTATATCGGGTGAGTTAGGAGTGATTTGGATTGAAAATGAAACAAATAGCATGTTTGAAGAAAGCTTGAATATGAAAAGTCAACCAAGAGTTGACTATTGAGTTAGAGTGCTCGGAACCGGATTCCGATGATTCGACTAGTTCCGGGGATCATTTATGACTTAGGAGAACAATCGGAATTGAATTCGGAGGTCCGGTGTAGTTTTAAGCTTGAATTGGCGAAGGTTGAATTTTGGCGAAAACCGGATGGTAGGTGATATTTTGATCCGGGGTCGGAATGGAATTCCGACAATTTCTGTAGCTTCGTTATGTGATTTTGGATATGTCCGCAAATTTTCAGGTCATTCGGACATCGTTTGATCGGGTTTTCGATTGAATGTTAGTTTTGAAAGTTTTGAAGAAACTTAGGCTTGAATCCGTGAGTAAATGGAGATTTTGATGTTTAGTAGGGTGTTTTTATGATTGGAACAAGTTCGTATCGTGTTTTGGAATATGTTGGTGATTTTCGTTGGGGTCCCGGGGGTCTCGGGATGAATCCGGGGGTCCAAACGGACCATTTTTGGAAGAAAAGAGAAAAACTGGTTGCTGTCATAAACACAGCAGGCGTTTGCTCTCCGCGATCGCGGGGAGGGGGATGCGATCGCGTAGAGCTGGGGGCCAGGGCATCGCGATCGCAGGGTAGCCAGTCGCGATCGCGTAGAATAAAACGGGTGTACATCGCGATCGCATGCTTATCTACGCGATCGCGTAGAAGAAGAAATGGGTCCAGGGGAAATGAGCTACGCGATCGCAGGAATTAAGGACGCGATCGCGTGAAGCAGGGTGATTGTGCATCGCGATCACGTGAGTGATGTCGCGATCGCGTGAGGCCGAGATTTTGAGCATCGCGATCGCGTGAAGAAGATCGCGATCGCGTAGAAGAAATAGTTCTGGCAGTGAATTTAATCCAGAAACAGAGAGTTACGGGTTCATTAACCCAAAACACACATTTGAGCCCTAGAGAGAAGAAAACTCGAGGAAATCACCTGAGAAGTCATCGGGTATTCGTCGGAGGTAAGATTCTTGACTCAAAAACATCAATTTATGGTAGTATTAACATCAATCTTCATGAAATTGGGTTGAAATCTTGAAGAAATGTGGCCTAAATATTGAAAACGGGAATTTTGGATTTGGGAGGCCATTTGAACTCCGATTTCGATAAATTTTATATGCACGGACTCGTGGCGAGATAAGGATCGCGTTGGTGCTAATTTCGGAATTTTCCGAGCAGTGGGGCCCGAGGTCGGGTTTTACCAACTTAGTGTAATTATGCGAATTTCATATAAATTGAAGTGGGTTATGGTTCTTTGACCCGTAATTGATATAATTGTTGTATTTGATCAGATTCTACGCGTGCGGAGCTTGATTCTCGTGGCAAGGGCATTGCGGAGTAGTCGTCGCGCCGTATTGAGGTGAGTAATAGATGTGGGTGATGACCAGCGGGTTCGAAACCCCGGTATACCACTTTGTGACGATGTATAGCGGCGAGACACGCACACTCTTGAGAGTGCGGGGTCGATCATGAACTGGAGACTATATATTAGTCCAACCTATTGATACTGTATTATTGGGTATTCTAGAGCCGTCGAACCTCCTTCTCGGATGGTTGCATATATATATATATTGTGATAATGGCCACTCTTGAGCCGAGGAACCCCCTTCTTGGGTGGTTGAGTATACATATGGGCCGTGAGCCAGTTATTGGATCCCGCGAGGATCGTCATTATTGTCTTATCATATAGACATGCTAGTTTACTACTAGTCCGCAGCTATTTTCTGTTATTATGCTAATTCCAATCTCTGGAACTTGATATTACTGTTTTCCAACTGAAAAATGATAAAAGAGTTTTCAAAAACTACTTTTGAGCCTGCGAGGCTGTATCTGCATATTAGCTGACTAGTAGCGGATCGGGCTGCGCGCCGCAGCGAGATATATGTTGGATCGGACTGCACGTCACAGGAATATCTCTATGAGATGTGCTTGGGCTGTAGGAGCCCCTCCGAGTCTGAACCCCCACAGTGAGCACGGGTACCCAAAATTGGAGTCGGGCTACACGCCGTAGCGGTCATATCATGCATTGCATTGCATTTAGCTACATCTGCTAGCTGTTATGCTATTTATTGGTATTTGTTGGTACAGGTACAGTGAAGATTGATTCTATGACAGGGTAGCTGATTATAGCTTTACATAGTGCTTTATTGCGGATTTCTTATCTGCGTTGTCTTACCCTTGTTTATTACCACCGAGTCTGGCAGTACTCATTTTACTCCCTGCACCTTGTGTGCAGATCCAGGTACCTCTCAGCAGTGATCCAGTAGCTGTGCGCGAGGCGACGTTTGTGGATATTCGAGGTAGCTGCAGAGTCCGCAGGACCCGATATTCCTTCCTACTGTCTTTTGATTTTGTATTGACATTTCTTTCCGCACTTGGTATTTTGTAAACCTTTATACACTCATGTTCAGTAGAGGCTCATGACTCTTGACCCTTCGGTCTATGGGAGTTGATGTATTATGGGACTTGGTTCCCCGTTTTCGTTATATATATCGCTGTTATTTCTTGAATTAATTTGCTTAAATGGGTTAAAGAGAGCTTCTAGCTCCGTGGTTGATATGGATTGGTCGGCTGGCTTAGCAATGTGCTGGGCGCCATCACGACCGGATTTGGGGTCGTGACAGCCAACCTGTGGTTCATCATCAATTCATCATACTCAAATCCATCTGGAGGAGAGCATGATAATTTTAATTAATATGATTGTGAGTTTTGCAGCATTGCTTAATGAATATGTGATTTATATGTTGATGGAAATTCTATTGGTGGTATCAGTGCTTAGCACTCAACCCAATGAATGGAAATTACTTAAAATCACATGTATATGGATATGGACTCCTTGGGTCCATAGGAATAGAGGAGTAGAGAAATTGAGGGGTTTAATTGCACTGATTGCTGCTGACAGACATCAATACTGGATGAATCACAAAAAGTACTTCAAAGGGAGAAAACAACAGGCAGAAATTAAAGTTTGGTATAAAGAGCACAAGCAGGAGAACATTAAGACTTTACATCTATGTATCACAAAGAACATGTTGATAGTTAAATTTCAGTCATGGAATTTTAGCTACATGAAACATAAAGTGATAATTAGATGGGAGCATTATCTGATACTAATGTCATCTAGATGGGGCTACCTGAGGGATCCCCAGGTGGTGGTATTAGTACTTGGTATTCAATCCACCGGGGTGAAATTGGGGGTAACATCTAGATATGACATGAGTCTTGCTCAACAGGTGGAGGATCTTAAAGTCCAAAATACACAAAATACAAGGAAACAGGTGCATGCAAACAGGTATCATGTATTTTATTGCCTAAGGAATCTTCAGGTGGTGGTATTAGTACAGTGTACTCAAACCACCGGAGAACAATTGGGCATAGAGTACAACAATGATACAAGAAAAGCTAATTACACTGTGGACACCACATTGCCTCTATCAAGATGTAAAAGACAAGATGAAATAAAAAGAAAATCTTCAATAGATAAATATGAGTATATAGAGATTACAGAGAACTCAGAAATCATTAATAGAAGGGCATGCAACAAGGAGAAAAGAACTAAACAGAGACAGAAGGGGATTACAAGACATGGCCTTTTAGATAGAGTAGGTAGTTCCCTCCGATCAGCTCGCACGTACAGGCAAATGGTCAAGGCATTGATCAACAATGAAAGCAATCTCACCAGCGCAGTCATAACACACATGATCAACAAGAAGAGGAAAAAAGTGAGTAAGAAGCAAAGGGTAACAAATAGCATAATAGAAGAGAAAATGAGCATAGGATGGATAGACAAGCACTTACCAGGAACCAGGTTGAAGATATATCTTCAGAGTGTCACAGCACCAGATCAGCAAGATACAGAGGGAGTTACGAACAGTCTCATGCAAACAGAGAAGAACAGGAGTCATATGATAGCAGAAAAAAGAGATGCTTATAATAAGCATAAAAGGAAGCAGAACAGAAAAGAAAGAAATATAAGCATAAGTATAATAGAAATTGAGAAAAAGAGAAATGAAGGGAAAATAGAGCCAAAAGTCATACCTGAAGCAGAACTAAGGGAGTATTGCGAGGAGAAGCACCAAGAGCAGCGACAGGAAATCAACAGTCAGCACAAAACTCAAGAGAGACTCATGCAAACAAAAAAGAGTAATTTCAGCAAACATAAAGGAGAAACAGGAAGAGGAGAAGAGCAATATGGAAGAATATACAGAAGAAAAGATAGTAGAAGACAGAGAGAGGGGTTTACCTGGAGGTTTACATGGTCTTCGAAAGTCAAAATACATAGGAAGATGCTCCGATGGAAGTGGATCGGAAATCAACAGGAGCTAATAAGAGCAAATCCAAAGGCCGCCATGGGAGAAGTAGAGAAGAGCAGGGTGGTAGTCTTTAGGGTGAAGAAGAGAGAGATGAGGGAGAAGAAGAGAGAGAGTGTGAAGAGAACAAATGAAGCTCCCAATACTCAGCTAAGCAGAAATGAGGAGTCTTGGTGTGATCGACGGTCGGATAAGGAAAGGGGGGTATTGGGATTAGGAAACGACGATATAAGCGTGACATCTGGAGCTGAAAATCAGATATTTAGGTGGGGTGTAATAATTAGAGAAGTCTCGAGAATGGGGTCAGATTTTAAATATGAATTTTTGCTAACCCATGTAAGGAGAAAGTGGAGAAATGGCCATGCGTGCAATTCGAATTTCATGGGTAAAGAGGCTACAAAGTGGTTATGGGCTAATTTTGTAATGAAATGGGACGCTTATTCAGTAATAGTGGATTGGTATAAATGGGCTTCAAACAGAGTAATTGGGCTAAGATTAATTTTGGCCCAAGATAAAGGAGACGGTTTGAAATTTGAGACTAAGGAAAAGGGAATTGCTGCTGATGGACACAATACCAACTGGACAAATCGCTGGAATATTAATTTGGGCCATGTTTGTGGCCCAGTACGTCCTAGGGAGAATTCAGGTGCATTTGGATCAGGTTTTAAAAGGCGACAGTGCATAAGTGTATGGAATTGGGCTGATGCAATTATTTTTAACACGTGCATAGGGCTAGTTTTTATTTTTGCAAGTTTTAGTAATCATTTTGTGAGATCAGTAGTAAGCACCATGCTTAAAATTGATCATAGGATTTATGTAGTATGCAAATTTTATTTCCTGCATTTTATATTTCGAAACATAACTTTGTATTTTATTTTATTTTTTAATATATAAAAAAACTAGCCCTAGGCACTGCCTAGTGGATTATTAAAAAAAACAAAAAAAGCCAACAAGAATGGAGCAACGTGCTATGCACATGCTTATTGCCACTGGAATATGCACTTCACGTAAAGGACAAAGCACACTGCATGTGCTGGAGATGAAATGGTCTCAAGTTGTTGCCATTCATGTGTGAACATGCACATGGGGATTAAAATAACACAACTTTGTTATTTTTATCCAATGCGTGAGCCACTACTCGACAAAAAGCACTCTTTGTGAAATTATTTAGCATGTGCTTATGCATTAATGAAGAGAGGGAGATTGGGAAGTATGACGACTGGGCCAATTTCTATGGGCAGAATTTGCTGGGCTTCAGGAATCAAGGACTATGTTCATACCTGGGCCAGTTTTTTTAATATGACAATTACTAATAGGATCCATGTGATATCAATTTTGAGTTTATTGCTCAATCTTGATAATAGAATATATGTAACGTTCAAAGTTTATTTCATACATTTCTTAGGACATCAAGACATTTGTATTTGCCTTTTTTTTATATATAAATAAAAACTAGCCCTAGGCACTGCCTAGTGGATTGCCAAAAAAAAAAAAAGCCAACAAGAGAAACATGGTAAATGAAGAACAGTGGGATTTTGCGTCTGATGGGAATTCAATTGAGACTGATGAAAAAGAGAGTGAAGATGAAGATATGAACTCGATTGGCTCACCATCGGAAGAAGCACCAACTCCAGGACAACAACAATCAAATAAATTCAGTTGCGCAAATTTGAAAAGGGAACAAGAAAATAGGCTTAAACAACGTTTTCAATTTGCAAGTCATCGTGTGGAAAGAGTCATCAAAGATGAATTTCAAATTTCATTTTTTGAAAATTCTATGAATGGAAAATTAAAGAACAAGTTGGAGGCTCCAGATTTCATTCCGAATAAGCTCCCTTGTCGCACATGCTTGCATTTCATAGATACTCCACCAAATACTGTCGAGGACCACATTGGAACAAGTCAAGCAGGTGCTATCTGGATGAAAATTGCAACAATGTCCGACAAGAAACCAATTGTTAGGCGACCTCCTATGAGAGCTGCCAAACAAAAACAGGCTGTCCCAACAGCGTCAAAAAGGTCCTACCGTTCAAGAAAGAATTGATGAATTTTGAATACATTTTGAACGCGGTTGAGGAAAATGACAAAGAACTACAAATGGAAATTTTTACAAGTTTGGAAAAGCAGGGACAAGATTTTAATTCCTACTTCATTATATTCTATCATTTTATAAGTATTATCAATTGTAATATCATCACAGAATATGTTATAAATTCTGGGACGATAATAGAATACCTAGTCCGGTCAAGTTCTTATTTTTTACATGCTTGCTAGATAGTGAGGGCTTCAAACCTCAATAGGATTAGTACGGTAAGGTTAGCCCGGTTTGTGTTATATGGGTAACAATTTCGGTGTTATTGTCCCCCTTATTTGTACTATTCCTATATTGTTGTAATTTTCGTTTATGTTATTAATAAAAAAACTAGCCCTAAGCTCTGCCTAGTGGATTGCTAAAAAAAAAAAAACCCAAACAATGGATTATTTAAAAAAAAAAAAAAAAACCCTAAACCCCCAACTTTCTCTCTATCTTCTCTCTAGGAAGAGAAGGAATAGTATCTTTCGTCACATTTTTTCCGGCCATCTCTGGCATACTGTGGTGGATTTGAGCAAACTTGGTATCAAAGTATCCATCTTCTCATTGCGCACAAATCCCAATTGGTTTTATCCTAAAAATCATTGCCAAATTTTCCAGATCTTAAATTCAATTTCGCGAGTACTGTAGCAGCAATATTTTTTTCAGATTGTAATTTTCTTGGATGGTCATTGCGTCAGCTATGTGATGGTTTGAGCAGCCATGGATGCTGCCATCGTCTCTCCCCAGCTCCAAGCTGTGGGAGAGCCACCTCCAGAACATGCAAAGAAGGTTCAAACTGAAAAAAACCTTACATATGCTGCCCAGTTATCTCAACCAAAAACATCATCAACATCGAATCAAAAACTCTTGAAGCATATTGAAGTTATTCATGGAGTTCCAACAATTCAATTTTCAATGGAAGAAAGAATGGAATTTGCTAAGGAGGAAGGTTTGCATCAAGCAATTGTAGTGAAACTTTCTTCGAACGCTCCAGATTTATCCGCTTTAAGAAGTCTACTGCCAAAAATTTTTGGCATCAAGGGACATGCTTTAATCGGGCAACTTGCTCCTAGACAGTTGCTCATTAGGGTCGATCAATATGATGACTTCGTCAATTCGCTTACAAGGTCAGTTAACTATTTTAAATACAATGGCAGGGAACACCAAATCAGGATATTCCCATGGTCTATTGGATTCAAAATAAATGAGGAAACAACAAAGGCAGTGGTTTGGATTTCCTTGCCAAATCTGCCAACTGAGTTGTTTGCCATGAAGGCTTTGTTGTCTATCGCTTCAGCAGTTGGCAAACCAATAGCCATCGACAAAGCAACTCAGACCAAGTCTCGTCCTAGTACTGCAAGGGTGAAGGTTATCCTTGATTTAATGGATAAACTTCCGGATAAAATAAAATTGCAATTTCTGGACAGAGAAACGGGCAGAATGGTTGAAGTTTCTCAAGAATTTGTTTATGATAATCTGCCCTTATATTGCAACCATTGTAAACATCAAGGACACGATGAAAAAATATGTCGACGTCTAAATGAAATGGCAGTAGGAAGCAGGGCAGGTAAAGGAGTTGTTGCTGTGCAAAGCGACGATCAAATAATGGATAATGAAAGGCAATTAGTTGAGAAATTTCAAGGGGATTTGAGGCAATTGCTTGATGAAAAAAGAAGAATGCAAGCTGTGACTGTTGCAGCAGGTGTGCAAAATGGTGTAACTGGAATTGATAAAATCCCAGTTGAAACACGCAGAAGTTCAGAGGACTGGAAAAATGATGTGCAGGCTACTAACGAGTCAAATGTTAATGTCACTGGAAATGAGCAAACTACTGGTGATGATGCGAAATATGCAATGCAGTAGGTGTTGACAGGAGGTGTCAAAGATCCTATTGTAATTGGTGATATTTTGGAGTGTGCAAATGGTTCAGTAGCAACGCTTGACAAAATGGACAATTCAGTTGGAGTTTTACTACCTAAAAATGGGGATTCAAAAAATGCTCTTGTTTTGACTCATATAGTAGATGTTGTGGAATCCATTGATGCAGCTAGGAATATTGGTGTGCACAATGCTACAGATAATGCAAATTGTGCAGAGAAAGCTCCTAATGCTACAGTACCAGGACAATCACATGTGGATGTGAATACAATTTTGCAAACCCTCACTGTTGAATCAGGACAACTAATGGATGATAGTGAATTAGTTGCAATTGCTCGAACTTTTATCGCCAAAAATCATGCAGCAGTGAAAGATTTAAATCACAATATTCCAACTGGTGATAGGGAAATAGCAGATGCACTAGATGTTATTAGGAGTGCACGGCCTAATTGTGAGAAGAACCTACAGCAGTATGGACAGGATATAGTCTCAACAAATGGGTTGATCAAATCTCCAGGCAAGGAAAACCAACAACAGCTCGTAAGGAATGCATATGCCCGATCAAATAGCTCAAACCATCAAGCTCTTATTCCTGTTGATGAGCAAATGGCTGGGGACCCTAACACTGAAGCAACAGGTGGTGATCCAAGTGATCGAGTTGGTGTATCTACACAAATAGACGGGCTTAGGGTTGCTATGGGACAGAGTTCAGGTGCTAAGGAGATAGTACCTGATGCTGAACTAACCAATGTTTTAACTGGGGAAATTGCGACATCACTGCCTTGTAATAACAGTGAGGCTCATGCCATTGGAGGAAAAAAGGGAACAAATAATGGTCATTTATGCATTGATAAGGCTGGCTTTGCAAAGAATGATGATAAGATGAAGGATCAAAACAACAAAGGAGAAGTTTGGAATGTGGTATCAACTAGAAAATCTCCTACAAAGAAGGCTGGTTCACCAAAACAGCAGGACCAAAGTACTGGACAAAATATTATGCATACTTATAACAACTCAAATAAGTTCGACATTCTTGCAACTGATGGGGATCCACACGTTGAAGTAACAGCTTTAATTGATGTAGGAAAATCAAATCAAATAGTTCCATTGCCCACCAATGAACGAGGAGAGCAACACAAAGCTGATATGGATGAAGATTTGGTTGTTCGACAATTTGATTGCAATACTGCTTCCAGTGCAAATTCTTTCAATGTTCTTTCAGCTGTTGGGAACACAAAGGGTGATGCAGCAGATTTACATGATAGTGACATCTCCAAACAACTCGTGTTAATTTCCAGAAGTGATCGAGGAGGACCAGACATGCTGGATTTGGTTGAAAATTCTGATTTTCGACGAATTGTCACAATGACTAATCTGGACAATGATCTAACAAAGGTCCAAGCACGTAGTTCCACTACACCTAAATTACATATTTCCAACCCCCGGGTGGAGCAGATCATCAAAGACGCACACAAAGGAATGATGATGACTAATGCAATGGTTAAACAACCTTTGGTGACATTGAACACCTCCGTATTTAATGTTCCATCCCAATCTGTGGAATCCTTTGGTGAGATTGATGGTGAACCTGCCCAACTAACTATGTCAACTGGGAATAACAATGAAATCATAAAAGCTAACATGAGGGATATGGTTATCAATTCCAAGCTTTGGAAAGATCAACGAGAGGAAGATGACGATGAGAACTTTTTAGATGGAAAGATGGGATACTCATAAGAGGAAACAGACAAAGAGGAGGAGCAGGATAGTGCTGATGAAGAAGACATTGAGTCTAGTGGGGATGAGGAGATAGTAGTGTCACCAAACGTGCCAAAAAATGGCAGTTCATCCAAGCTAAGATCAATGACAAAGCTTAATGCAAAAGCTCCAGTTTTTTGTCCCAGCTACGTGCAACAACAGAGAGGGACAAATAACAACCAAGATAGGTCGAGGGACGAGACAGCAGCATTTCATAGGCAGCAGCAGTCCAAGGCAATTTCTTTGGAAGACAGGAAGCTACTTGATGCACTGGTAATTTCCACACCTCTAAATCAATTAAATTCACCTCATGTTTCTAGCACAGGAATGCTGACTAGAACCAGCAGTAAAATGCGAAATGAGATAGTCTTGGTTGATAAAGAAGATGGAAATAAATTAGCGTCACAAGATTTTGCACATGACATGACAAAACCTTTAAATTTGGGGAGAGAAGTGTTTGAAGAAGGTGAAGAAGATGCAATGCTACAACAGTGCAGAGCAGAGGCAGCAAGAAAAGGTGATCTTTCACCTACACATAGCAGAAAAGAGAAGAAGACTCATACAAGGAAAAATAGTTGGGACGACAAAGTTGGCGATGTTTTAAATATAAGGCGACCTCCAATGAGAATTGCCAAGCAAAAGCAGATTGTCCCAACTACGTCAACAAGATCAAACCGTTCTAAAAAGAAATGACGTTCTTTGAATACATCTTGAATACGGTTGAGGGAAACAACAGAGAAGTACAAATGGAACTTTATACAAGTTTGGAAAAGAAGGGGCAAGATGTTAATTATTACTATATTCTAGTTTATCATTTTTTAAGTATTACCATATGTAATATCATCACAGAATATGTTATAAATTCTGTAATGATCTTTGAATATTTAGTTCGGTCAAGTTCTTTCTTTTTGCATGCTTGCTAATGAGGTTTTTTATGCCTCAATAGGATTAGTACGATAAGGCTAGCCCGGTATTTGTTATATGGGTAACAATACCGGTGCTACTGTCCCCCTTATTTGTAATTTTCCTATTTGTTGTAATTTTCTTTTATGTTATTAATAAAAAACTAGCCCTAGGCTATGCCTAGTGGATTGCCAAAAAAAAAAAAACCCCAAACAGTGTGGCCATTTCTTAAAGCAGAATCTCAGGAGATAATGTGGAATTGTGGTCACACGTGTAAACACTATTGTTCCTTGGGGATATTTTTTAAATTTGCATTTCAATGGCTAGGTGTATTGTGGCTACTGAAGTATTGGAGTATAAGGTGGTTATTCGTGCATTTGGAGATGCTGAAAATGGAAATTGATAGTGGTCATATGGGCAACAGTGATAGTCATGGGCTGGGTAGGCTAATCTTGCAATTTGAATTATTGGGTGAATTAAGTCAAGGAAGTGGTTATTTGTGCAATTTATCATTGATAAGGAGAACTATGCAAATCAATTGTGAGTATAATTGCTGGGTGGAAATGCGGGGTGTATTGGGAAAAGGTAAGGTTAGTTCATGGGGAATAGGAAATGTCAGTACTTGGGTAATAGCAGGGAAACAGGGAATTAATTGTTTTGACCGTTGGAAATTTAAAATGACTGTGCTTGGAATAGTAATGGTCAGAAGGTTTCTCTTTGTTAATTCTCTTCTTGCACTGGAAAGTGTAGTAGTCTTGAAAGGGTGTGTGTTGGGAAGAGAAAAAGTCACATATGTATGGGGAAATGGAAAAGTAAAGCCTGGCATTAATAGGAAACAGTGGAGTAGGTGGGCATTAATTACACTCACATGCCTATGTTATACTTGGAAATGTAATTGTCTCTATGTAAAGTGTACGTTGGGAGCATTTATTAAGGCAGTAATTAGGGGGAATTGGTATGATGGGAGAATGGAGCAGATTTGGAGGACAAATGGGCCAACAACTAGGCCCAAGGATCGCCGATCAGCTATGGCTACACGTGCAAATACAGGAAAATATATGAAGTGGCTAATTGGGCCTACTGCTGGCCGTATCTGGGGGAGTAAAATGGGTGGCAATTTGGCCCATTGCTGGGTGCAACAGTGGACAACAAGCATGGTCCAAGCGTTTGGGATTTTCGTGGATTCACATGGAATGCTAATTAATATAAGGGAGAGACTTGGGCTTCATCACATGGGCTTAGCTATATTGGGAGACGGATTCGGACTGGGCTACTACAGCGATTACAGGAGGTACAAGAATTGGGCCTCTGGAGCACTTCAACTGGGCCTCCTCTACTGGACAGATATGCTGGAGATGGAACTGGACATGTTTCTTGAGGACATGGGCATGGACGAACAAATCAGAGGCAATAGAAAGTCGATTGGGCCTGTTATTGGGCCTGCTGAAGCTGTTACAGTGTTATGGGCTAGCTGTCACTATTACTTGGCAATTTCTAATAGTATTATTACATTAGCTACATATATTAGACATGTTGTGATATCATTTTGGGTACCTCACTCAAATATGATAATAGGATATATGTAATTTTCGAAGTTTATTTCGTACAAGTACTATGTAACTTAGACATGTTATTTTTCATTTTATTATATAAATAAAACTAGCCCTAGGCACTGCCTAGTGGATTGCTAAAAAAAAATAAAAACCCTAAACCCCAAAAACCCCCCATTGCCAAATGCTCTGCCTTCTCTCTACTTTCTCTCTCTAGGGCGCCGTCACTGTAGCTGTGAACAATTACATGAAATTTCTTCATTTTTGAGCAGATCTGTTATGGAAACATCACAAATTTGTTCTTAAAACATCACCAAACATTCTACTTTTGTTTTAATCCAAAGTTCTATGTCAAAAAGCAACAGATCTTAAATTTTATTTCTTTCAAGTTTAATATTTGTTGAACAACTTTATGATGTTTTAATGATTCACTTTTGGATATCAAAACTACTTTGATTCTGAAAAACGATTTTAAAAATGCTATAGCTGTGCAGAAGAAAAAGCTGTTGCATACTGTTTTTAAGGTTTGTTGACTTTTTTGGTTTTTTGACAAGAAACTGGTTTAGTTCTGAAAATTATTTTGTTCCCTAGAGAGAGAAAGTACTGGCCATGGCCAATCTGGCCGGCAGCCAGCCCCTCCAATTGGCTGGTCAGCCTACCCCCAATCTCGCCCAGCCCTCTAACCCAACAAACACAACCACCCAGCCCCCAAAAACTCAAAACGAGACTCAAACACCTATGAACTATGCTGGTGCAGTGAAAAATTTGTTGAATAATGCTACAAATCTGCCTAGAGTAGCTGCTGTCGAGCCAATTCCGCTAAGGCGAGCTAAATTACATCATGGTCAGCCTTTAGTTTGTTTTACGGAAGCTGAAGTGGAGCGTATGAACTTAATTGAAGGTTTGAAATATGCAGTGGTTTGCAAATTCTCATATGGATGGCCTGAACTGAATGAGTTGCGTCGTATATTGCCTATTCAATGTGGAATTAAAGGTGAATGCATAATTGGCTATTTACGAGATAGGCATGTTTTAATTAGATTTACTCTATGGCAAGATTATGTTGATTTTTCCTCAAAAAGTGTTCATTATGTCAAAGATAAATTTGCCAATGATTACCAGCTTAGAACTTTGATATATGATGTTAAGTTTAAGGTGGGTGAAGAGACTCCAAAAGTTATGGCCTGGATATCTTTTCCTAATTTATTGCCAACATACTTTGTTAAAGAATGTCTATTTTCATTAGCTTCTGCAGTTGGTAAACCTTTACACCTTGATCAAGCTACAATCAATAAAACTAGACCCAATTGCGCACGTGTGAAAGTTTTAGTTGATTTGTTAGATGATCTACCTAAAAAGGTTAGGATGGATATTATTAATGAGAATACAAGGGAATTAAGGACTGAATGGGTCACCATTAATTATGATTACCTTCCTAAGTATTGCAAGGAATGTAAGCTACAAGGCCATGATATGATGGAGTGCTGGAGATTACATCCAGAATTGATGACAAACATAAGGGAACAACAAAAGCAAGTACCAGATGTTAAAGCAAAGGAGAAACAAAATAATAATGGTCCATTCATGGTCTTAACTAGTGGAAAGATAGTTGGCAATGTAGGGCCACATTGGAAGCAGGTGAGGGATAGAAGAAATCAGAATAATGAGCAGCACATGGGGAACAATAACACTGGAAAGGAATTAATTCATGTACAAGAAGATGCAGAGATGGTGCCTAAAATACAGCATACAAACAATAAGTTTTCAGTGTTAGAAGTGGAGAACAGTGAGGATAAGGCAAAAAATCAGTTAGCACTAGTTGAGGAACAAGTTGAAAATGCTAAAACAGTACAGAAATCGATGCAACTAAATGCAGCAGCACAACAGTTTGTACCTAAGTCTCCACAAAATGCAGCAGCACAGCAGTTTACAACTGCTATAATTAACACAAAGACACAAGTTGAGGGAGTTGCAGATCATCAAGTGAAGCAAACAACAGCTACATGGGTTAACAAGGCATTTAATCACAACATGGTTACTACTAACACATCAGTCCAGGAAATTCCATCACAAGATACAAGGGTGAACAAGTTACTTGAGGTAGATAATGACAAAGAAATTATAGAAGATTCAGAATTTGAAATGTTCAAAAACAAGGAGAATGCAGAATGGAATGGAGGAAAGCTTTGGTCAGAACAAATGGAAGAAGACAAAGGAGAGGGAGATATTCCAGATATGATGCAAAGTGAAGAAGAGATGGAAGGAGATAAGGATGAAGATGCAAGTGTGAATAGGAAAGACAAAGCTAACAGCAGTTTAGGGGAAGAAGAGATGTTGTTGCTGATGCATGCAGGATATAACATAGATACTCTACCAGGAATGACGAAAGACAATGTGGTTAATGGGCAAAGTATAGACCCAGGTGGAACTGGGCAGCAACAAAGAGCACAACAGAGTGGGGTGCCTAAAGACCCCACTCCAACCAATTTTATCATTAATCAACTCAAAGAGCAACAATCCAACCAGGATACAAGAGATACAACAGAAGCAGACAAAAAAATCAAAGAAGAAGAAAAGAAGAAGAGCAAGATAGATGAAGCATGTGGTGGATCCACATATCAAGTTGTTTCCATTCCAACAAATGGAAAAGAGATGGTGGATACAGACTTCAAGAAAGTGCAGGAGCAAGTTGGAGCTGTAGCAGTCACCGGCAAGGACATGGATGAAGAATCCACAGCCCAAAACTTCAGCAATGTAGCAAGGAGAGGAGACCTGTCACCAAAGTACATTGAGCAAGCAAAATCAGCAGCAAAAATAAGAAAAAAGCAATCAAAAGATACATCAAATGCTCCAGCAGGAGGTGTTCAAACAAGGAGGAATGTCACTAAAAGCTTAAATCATTAATGGAAGCAATTATATGGAATGTAAGGTCAGTCAATACAATGCAAGCATTTGAAAGACTGATTTTGATGCACAGACAACACAAGTTTGAATTCATTGGGATAATAGAGCCTATGCAACAAGCTTCTAAAATGGAGAGATACAGAGCAAGAATTGGTATGGCGCAAGCAGTGGTTAATGTCTCAAACAAAATATGGGCATTCATTGATGAGATATTTGATGTAACTATCTTATATAACATGGCACAACAGCTCACTCTTAAATTGTTCCACACTGAAACTCACATAGAGCTTATACTAACCTTAGTGTATGCTAAATGTGATCCACTTGAAAGAATAGAGCTGTGGGACTCTTTGTATGCAATGGCTACTGATATGACCTCTCCCTGGCTAGTTGGAGGGGATTTTAATGTTATATGGGATGAGGAAGAGAAGTTTGGAGGGCTACCAGTTCACATAAATGAGATTGACGACTTCAGGCACTGTGTCAACACTTGTAACTTGTCAGACTTGGGTTTCAAGGGGAGTATCTATACTTGGTGGAATGGAAGATCCGAAGAGGATTGCATCTTTGAGAGACTTGATAGATGTTTGGGAAATCTGGAATTTCAGCAAACTTTTCCAGGTCTTGTGGTTACCCATTTGTCTAAAATTGGGTCAGAGCATTGTCCTATGCAGCTGACTTGTGATATTGAGGCTCCTCCTATCAAGAAGCCTTTTAGATTCCTAAATTTCTGGACTAAACATGAGTCATTTAAGGAGGTGGTTAAGGAGAACTGGAATGCTGATTTTGCTGCAAATCCTTTCATTTTGTTTAACTACAAGCTCAAAAAACTGAAGAAAGTTCTACTAACTTGGAGCAGAGCAACCTATGGAGATATCTTTCAAAAGATTGCAAGTCTTAAGGAGGTGGTGTTGGTGCACGAAAGGCAATTTGAGGTTGCACCAACAGTAATGAACAGGGAAAGACTCAAGAAAGTTCAAGCTGAAATGATGAGATACTTAGCTATAGAGGAAGAATTTTGGAGGCAAAAGGCAGGGATGGCTTGGTTCAAGGACGGGGATAGAAATACAAAGTTCTTCCATGCACAAGTAAGGGGCAGAAGAAAGAAACTACAGCTGAAGAGAATTAAAGACAGACATGGCAATTGGATAGAAGAAGACAAGCATATAGCAGAAGAAGCAATTCTGTTTTTTCAGGAGCAATTTACAGAAGCTGCAGTACCAACTGATTTCAGAATAATGGAGCATATACCTAGACTAATTGAGGAAGAGCAAAATGAGAAGTTGATTGCTAATCCAACTAAGAAAGAGGTGAAAAAGGCAGTCTTTGACCTAAATGGAGATTCAGCTGGGGGACCTGACGGTTATACTGGAGCATTCTATCAATCTTGTTGGGATATAACTGGGGATGATATTCATGCAATGGTCCTAGCATTCTTTAATGGCCAGCAATTACCTAAATGTGTGACTCACGCTAATTTGGTTCTTCTACCTAAGAAGAAGGAGGTGTCTACATTCTCGGATCTAAGGCCTATAAGTCTCAGCAATTTTGTGAACAAGATTTTCTCCAGGGTGATTCATGAGAGATTAGTTGACTTGCTGCCCGGTATTATCTCAGAAGAACAAGCTGGCTTTGTAAAAGGGAGGAGTATTGTGGAAAACGTTCTTTTATCCCATGAGATCATTACCGACATCAGGTTGAGAACAAAAGCCGGTCCTAATGTTGTAATGAAGTTAGATATGACTAAAGCCTATGATAGAGTGTCTTGGTTATTTCTAACTAAGATGTTGAGAAAGTTTGGGTTTTGTGAAATGTTTATCGGCATAATCTTTGACCTGGTTGGAAATAACTGGTATTCCATACTAGTTAACGGTCAGTCACATGGATTTTTCAAATCCACTAGAAGGGTTAAACATGGTGATCCCTTATCACCAGCCTTGTTTATCATAGCAGCCGAGGCACTGTCAAGGGGCTTAAATTCTTTGCACTGGAATTTGCATTATTGTGGTTTTGGACTGCCAAAGTGGAGTCCGAAAATCAATCATCTAGCATACGCCGATGATACCATTATTTTCTGTTCATCTGATGCTGCATCCCTAATGCTAGTAATGGAGATTCTTAGCCAATATGAAGTGGCTTCAGGCCAACTGATCAACAAAAGCAAATCAGAGCAGTACTGATGCACCATTCGACTGATGAGGAGGTGGTTAAAAAGGTAGAAAGGATAACCGAAATGGGCAGGCAGGACTTTCCATTCACTTATCTAGGCTGTCCTATTTTTTATGCTAGAAGAAAGTTTGATTATTATCAGCCTATGATCACTAAAGTCCTTGACAGATTGCAGACTTGGAAGGGTAAAATGCTTTTCATAGGAGGCAGGGCAGTATTAATTTCAAGTGTACTACAAAGCCTACCAATTCATTTGCTATCTGCTGTAAACCCTCTTAATTATGTCATCAACAAACTCCATAAGATATTTGCACAATTCTTTTGAAGTAGTTCAGTAGGAGGTAACAGCAGACATTGGGCATCTTGGAATACCCTGTGTTTACCTTGCGAGGAAGGAGGAATTGGATTCAGATCCTTACATGATGTCTCCAAGGCCCTATTTTGTAAACTTTGGTGGAACTTCAGGACAAAACCAAGTTTATGGAGCTTATTTATGAGTCAAAAATACTGCAATAAGCTTAATGCAATAATTGTTCCTTGGAAAGACGACTCACATGTGTGGAGGAAAATGCTGGAGTGTAGGGACCTTATCGAACATCAGATAATTTGGAAGCTCAGGATGGGATCATCATTATTCTGGTATAACAATTGGACTGGGCTTGGAGCACTATACTTTATAGTGCCACGGGATTTTCCTATTGATGAGACCGTTCACAATGTACATGATGTAATAGAGAATGGAGCATGGAATGTGAACAGGCTGATGCAGTTACTGCCAGAAGATCTAGCAATGCATATTGTGGAAGCCATAAGGCCTCCATGTGTAGGAAATGAGGGAGATATCCCATTTTTTATGCTGGAACCAAGGGGCCAATTTTCAGTAAAATCAGCATGGGAGTACTTGAGGAGGAGGGAGGATCCTAAAAGAGCATATAAGATGATTTGGGTGAAGGGTCTCCCCTTCAAGATTTCCTTTTTCATGTGGAAGGTGTGGAAAGCCAAACTTCCATTAGATGACTTCATGAGGAGATTGGGGTATTGTATGCCATCTAAATGTTGGTGTTGTGCTGAACCTAGACAGGAATCATTAATTCATCTATTTTTCACCTCAAGGGTTGCTGAAACAGTGTGGAGATATTTCTTGCCGAGAGCTGGTATAAGTGTTCAGGGGCTGAATCTTCATCAGGCAATTATAAAGTGCTGGACAGCACCATTATTGCCAAGATTACAGCCAGTTATGCAGGCATTGCCGGCATGCATCATATGGGAGCTTTGGAAGAGGAGGAATAGCCTAAAACATGGAGAGGCTATATCTATTAGCAGGGTCATCTATCAGGTGTCAACACACTTGCAATACTTAGTTCAATTGAGAAAACCTGGACTACAGGTACCTCACAGATGGACTGCACTGCTGAACTTGCTGGAAAATTACACTCCTATGCTCAAATATGAGAAGGTAATCTGGGAACTTCCTACTCAAGGTTGGATAAAGGTTAACACTGATGGGGCATCTAGAGGTAACCCTGGGAGAAGCTCTATTGCCTATTGTTTAAGGGATGCGGAGGGAGATTTGATATATGCTTTTGGGAAAGAAATTTCAGAAGGGTCTAATAATGAAGCTGAAGCATTAGCAATAGTAGAGGCCTTGAGGATGTGCAGAACCTTAAACTATTAACAAGTATGGCTACAGACAGATTCTATGATGATGAAAAACATAATTGATGGAACATGGAAGCCTCCATGGAGCATTGTAGAAACACTTGAGCAGATAATTCAGATTCAACAAGAATGTGTTCTTAGGGTGTCCCACATCTATAGGGAAGGAAACAAGCTAGCAGATCACTTGGCAAATTATGCGCTTGACAATGGTATGATCGAGTGCCATGATTTCTGGGAGCTTGATATTCAAGGGAGGAGGATAGTGAATGCAGACAAACAGCAATGTCCATACCTAAGAGTGAAAGTAGCAAGGAGATAAAGCGAGGAATGGTGCTACAACAATCAGGAGCATTCGAAGGAGATCATCACACTCAAATCTTTTGAGAGGATAGTGTGATGATAAGGTTTTTTACTAACAATGTTTTCTGTTTTGCAGGGTTTAGATATGTATTATGTCTTGTTACATTGTTTTTTAGGGTGGTATTAGTATTTTATGCTCATCCCCTAAGAGATGAGGTCGGGACATATATACATGTAGAGCTACAGCAGCAACAGAAAAACAACAACAGGAGGCAACAATTTATTCATGACCAACTTGATGCTGGAATTTTCAAAAGTTTCAGCAAAATAAAAAATGCACCAACATGGTCAAGTAATGGTCCCAGAATGTTTAAGAGAATTGGGCACATGAATACACAGGATTCTAAAAGAAAGGAAAAAAGGCAAGATCAGGCTAAATCAATACTTGCAGGAATTCGAAGATACATAAGGCATTCATCACTACCAGCTACTCTTTATGATTTAAGGAAGCCCCAGATGGCGGTATTAGTACTGCGTACTCAATCCATCGGGGAAGAATTAAACATAGAGGGTAGTATAGTGAACATGAAAGGCAGGAACTTTACACAATTCTTAAACACATTTTTTAACATTGATGTACAACATGCAGACAAAGAAAATCCTACAATAGAGGGTTTGTTTGGATGAAGCATATGTATATCAAAACAGCAAGGCAAAAGCACAGTGCAAAGGTGAGTATACTGAAGTTTGGAATCTTACCCGGACATTTGAGCCCCTTAGTGGCAAGAGCAAAGGCAGGTTATGATCAGCAACAGGACCAAGCACAGTCTGAGCAGCGACACAACATGAGAGCTGGTTCAAATCCTCAACAGACAAAAAGAAAGAATTATCAAAGAGGGGAAAAGTGTAAAAAGCAAAAAGAGAGGAGAAGAGGGGAGAGGTATACCACCGAAGAAGGATATGGAGAAGAGCACACAAGATGGTTGATGTCCTCTCAGCAAAAAGATTGGAAAAGCAGTAACAACTCGCAAAACATAAAGAAAATGAGGAATCAGAGGTTGAGAGAGATAAATATACAAAGAGAAATGAAGATATGGGAGAGATTTACCTGGGCATTGATACTTCAGCAGTTCAACTTGGACATGCATCAGCAACAGCCTCTCACACATTGTTTTCTAGAAGACAAGTTCAATGAGATGTTCATGAAACATCAAAAAACAAAAGAAAAAATTAGGAAGTCTGAAAACATAGTCCACATTCATCAGAGAAAGGAGATGGAGATGATTACCTGTAGTGACAGTTTTGGAGAAGAGGAGCAACGAATGGAAGCCGACTTTCATGGAACAAGGGAAGCAAGCCAAGATAGTAAAGCGGGCAAAAGAGAAAATATTAGTAGAAGAGGAGAGAATTACAAAAAACAAAACACAAGTAATGACAGAGGACTACCTGGCGTCCAAAGAGTTGAAAGTGTCTTCATTTCAAACTCAGGTGAAATGGAGGAATTAAGGATGATACTGTGGGAGATAGAAGATGAAGATAGAATAGATGAGATGAAGACTCTAAGGGAGAGAATGGTTAGTCTGGAGAAAGGAAAGAAAGAAAATGAGAGGTCACGAAACATCTGTTGGAATATACTTTCATTGGTATTGAGGAAGAATGCAGAGATCAAACGGTTGAATTTGAAAAGGTATGCTTTGGGAAGAGTAACGGTCAGAATGTATAGCTGGGGTGTAATACAGGCGAAAAAAATCAGGCCATTTATTAAATGTATATGCATAATGTGGCTAGAAAGGAAAGGGTGGTACAAAGATGAAATTGGTAATAAGGGGCAACTGGGGTTTTGGGCTCCTCGACTTGGGCTTTTACAAAAATTGGTCTGTTATCTGGGCCTTAGATGGCAGTTCGGCACGTTGAAGAATAAGGAGGCATTGCAAAGATGTATGAAGAAAAGAGTAGTACGCAACAGCTGGGATTCACACATCTCGAGATATACAGCAGAAATCAAATGGTTGTTTTTGAAAAACTGTGTGTTGGGAAGAGGAAAAGTCAGACATTTATGGAGAAAAGAAAAAGGCAGTCAAAGGGTAACGTTTGGGAAACAGGGAAGTAGATGGGGTGTATTAATTACATTCACATGCCTGTGCACTAAACAACAGGGCACGGAACTCGATGGGGTTAATTTTGGATATCAATTAACTGTTGCAATAGTATGGAGAGTGCTGAAATGGTTATTATGGAAAGACAAATGGCCTTGTGGCAGTGTGAAAGCCAATAGACGGGAGACAGCTAGGAGTAGGCAACAGTGGTCTTTCACAAAGAATTTATTGATGGTTAGAAATGGGCGTGACAATTGGGGGATACTAACGCTAATCAGTGGATGTCATGATCAAAGGAGAGAGGAGGAGATCATGGTTATTTCTAACATTGTTTTTTCTTTTTGCAGGATAAATGGGCCAAGTCTTGGCCAAAGAAGGCCCAAACTCGAATGGCAGTATATACTTGAACGGTGGGCATGGAATTTAGGAAATACAGGGAGCAAAAAGTGGCTAACTATTAAAGCTGGTCAGGCCACATTGTGGTTATATTTGCAATTTAATTGCATAATTATGGCTACTGGCAGACTATTGGGAAAAAGAAATAAAATTTCAAATGAGGGGTTGGGTTGCGTTTTGGAAAAGCCAAAATCTTGGTCTTGGAGAATGTGGTGTAAGATGTGTAGTCACATGGAGTGTAAGGCGTGTGATGTTGTCTCCAAGGCTGAAGTGATAAGGTGGGTATGGGGCAATGGAAATGTCAGAGCATTGGGAAAAGGAAAGGCCACTAAATGGGTGACAGCTTGGCCTAGGGAACAAATAATTAAGTTGGGTGTATTAATTGAAGTCACAACTGGGCATCACAGGCGTGCATGTTGGGCCAAACGATTGGGCCTCTTCCTAAAGGACCGCGACTACACAACAATAGGCTTATGTTGGGCCTCGTCACTGGGCCAAAAGGCGTGTAGTCACATGGGTTGCTGGTACAAGGCATTTAGGTGGGGAATAATAATGAGTAATTGCAAGTCTTTTAAATGCTGCCACGTGGCAGAGAATGGTGGTACAAATTAGGCTCTTTTATAGGTGGGGTGTAATAAATGAGTTCATATGGGTAAGAATAATAGGGAAGGCTGTATTATGGGCTACCTGGGCTAGTTCTCATGTGGGATTCACATTACAGCATGCAAATTTGAAGGAATTGCTGGGCCTCAGGGCCATGCGTTTCGGATGGAGACTTCAACTGGGCGGAATAATTTGGGCCAAATCACTGGACAATAAATGGCTGATGGTGCGAATGAATCAAAGGACTGTTTTCACATGCGGACATTTTGGGCCTGGTTGTTGCGAGCTGGGCTGTTTTTTCAGTCCAAACACACTCCCTTTCATCATGCTTTTCACTACATGGAGACACGTAAATGGGAGACAACTGGTTTCAAAATTACAAAAAGAGGTGGGAGTATTAAGTGCTTTCACGTGGGAAGATGCAAGACGAACAAATTAAATGGGCCAAGGGTGTTACTAAGCTGTGACGAATTAATTGGGCCTGGAGGATATAATAATGAAGACATATCATACCCAGTACTTGGGCTTCTTCACGTGGCAGTTAGGATTAGAGTGGTCTGGGCAGATACGTATGGGGTACTGGTGACAGCATTGGGCCATGTGGGTGGGCCTGGTCGGTATCTTGCGAAATGGTCTATACGGACTGTTTTCACATGGGCTGGTTTTGGGCCTGCTGAAGATGTTTCGAATGCACCGGGCTGCTTCAAATATGGATAATGCAATGTTATGGGCTAGTTTTAAGTATTATGCTACAAATTTTAATACCACTACTACATTACCTATTTTTCCTAGACTTTTTGTGATATCATTTTTGAGTACATCACTCAAAAATGATAATAGGTTTTATGTAATTTTCATTTACTATTTCGTACAAGTACTATGTAGTGTGGACATATTGTTTGCTTTTATTATTTTATAAATAAAATTAGCCCTAGGCACTGCCTAGTGGATTGCCAAAAAAAAAAAACCCCTAAACCCCCCAAACCCTAAACCCCAATAAAAACCCCCAAAAACCAAAAATTCTCTGACTTCTCTCTAAGACTAGAGAGAGAAAGCTGGTGCAATCACTATTCATCCGGCATATCATCGGAATTGGGCGGTGGATTATAGCAATATTGGTATCAAATCAACACCTCTCTCATTGAGATCAATATACTTGTTATTTTATCCTCAAATCATTAGCTACACGTAACAGATCTTGATTTTCATTTTCAAAGTACTGTAGCATCGAGGATTTCCCAGATTTTTTTGTTGCTTCATTGAGCTTTTCCAGCTGCTGGTCACGTTACTGTAGCTTACATTATTCATAGTGAAGTGAAGTGAAAGATTCCTGTTTGGCGTGGTTGTGAGCTTGGCATCTTCTTATACTTCATGTAAATGAAGCTTTGAACGACCTCATGATCACTGTCACCTCTCCCCAGCCTATGGTTGTGGGAGAGGCAAGTCAAAACACCATGCAAAACCATACAAATGAGAGTTCCAAGCCAACGTATGCAACACAAATCGTTGGAAAACATTCTGCTTCAAAGTCACAAAAATTGGAGCTTTGTCCAGTAAGTTTTGACAAAGGAGAACCTACTGTGGAATTCTCCATTGAAGAGGTGAATGCTTTCACCATTGAGGAAGGATTACATCAAGCAGTAATCCTTAAATTCTCGTATGGAAAACCTGATCTTCAAGAGTTGCGCCAGATTTTTTTGAAGCAATTTGATGTTAAGGGGTATTGTAATATCGGACAATTGGAATATCGACATATTCTGGTAAGATTTGATTTATTTGAAGATTTTGTTCAAGTTTTATCAAAATCCACAGGATATGTTAAGTCGAAGGGAGATGAGTTCTTCTTTAGATCATTTCCTTGGACAATTGGCTTTAATCCGCGAGAAGAAACTTCGAAGGCAGTCGTGTGGATCTCATTTCCAATGCTGCCGCCGAATTTTTTTGCTAAGAAATCACTGATGTCAATTGCTTCAGCAGTAGGGAAGCCCATTGCGGTAGATAAAGCAACACAAGATCGAACAAGACCAAGTGCCGCTAAGGTGAAAGCGATCCTAGACCTTTTGGACAAACATCCTAAGCGAGTTAAAATTAATATTGTGGATAAAACTACTGGGAAATCTGTTAAGCACTATCAAGAGGTTGTGTATGATAATCTCCCAAGATTTTGCACATATTGTAAACATCAAGGACATGACGATAAGTCATGTCAAGTGATGGCTGGGAAAACAAAGGCAGAGAATGCAGATGCGAGAGAACAGGCTAATGTACATGAGGATGTAATACAAGCCATTGATTTGAGTAGTGTTAAATAGTTAAAAGGAGATGCAAGAGATTTTTTGAATACAAAAAGAGCAGGACAAATTGTGGAGCAAGGAAGAGGAGAGGTTAAAGAACAAAAACAGCAGCAAATTTTAAATTTGCACGATGAAGAAAGGCAGCAGGCGTCACTCAATGAACGTGTGGTGCTTGGTGTTCCTAAGGCTAGGCTTGTGCAGCATATGGATAAGCAGAACTTATCTAAAGTTGCAACTGGTGGTCAACTCGAGGGTTATGCTCCTGGGAGCCACTCACATATTGTGGTGACACATTTGGAAACCAATGTTCCATTTAATGTCACAAAGGATAGAGTTGATGTTGTGGAATGCACTGATGCAGCGAGGAACACTAGTATGCAGGATGGTTATACTCAACTCACATCAGTGTTTGATGGAAAAGGGCAACAAGATGTTAGTTCAACTGGATGTCAACAACTACCTAATGTGGATCGAAATGTAGCTACTGATAATGCAAATTGTTTAGAGGAGGTACATGCTGCTACAGTACATCCAAGGAAACATATGGACGTGCATGCATGGTTGCAAAATATCAATATTGCATCTGGTCAACTAATGGATGAGAGTGTGTTAGCTGTGATTGCTCAAGCTTTGATTGACAAAAATAACGCAGCAGATCACAATATTGCTCCTTATACAACTGGAGGTCGGGAAACTAAACACGATGCACTAAATGTGGATAGGGATGCACTATCTAATGATACAACATTAGATAATACATGTCATATTCATGATGAAACAACTGCTGGAAAAAATGCCATCGCCAGGAACAAAGATGGACAGATGCCTTCGCTAGAAAAAGATGATCGAGTGCAGCAGCCTGTTAATTTTGATACAACTGCTACAGAGGTTTTAATGCAGCAGCAGGCTTTGAACGTGAAAGCTGGGATGCACAATACCTCTCATGGGATGCCGGAAAATAATGCAGGAGGCTTCAAAGCTCCTATTGTATTTGGTGATAGTTTGGAGCGTGCAAATGGTACAAGGGGTTTTGAAGGGAGCTGGCGATCGAGAAGTTGATGGGAGTGCTGAACCTACTGCTAGTACACCAACCAACGCCAAGAATCATGCAATACATTTAGTGGTGGAACATGAAAAATCTGTGGGTGCAGAGGTGATAATTTTAGAGGCTCAAAAAACAGAGGAAACAGAGAAATTGCATTTGTTTCAACAGGTTGTGACTGGTATTGAACAGGTTGAAAAACCTTGTGATAAAGGAACTGTTGCTTCAACAGCAGTTTATTTAAAGGAATATGTGGCTCGAGATGATGAATCAATGCAAGTTAAGTCTAGTGATCGAGGTGATAAGTGGCATAACTTAGGTATAATACCCAACACTAGTCAAGAAGGACAAGACAACGCTAGTTTGTGTAAGGCTAGTCGCGCTTTCGATGGTAAGGCTGGTGCAGTTCAACTGGAGACAACAAATAATTCAACTGGTCAAGTAATACAAGAACCATTTGCTAGGGAGTGGACAGTGGTGAATCGATCACCAAACAAGCCGTTTTTTCCAGTTAATAAAAATCAGTTTACACCAAAGAATGTTCAGGTCTCCAACTCTTTTGATGTCTTTGTGAATGAAACAGTATTGGGTGACGATGAGAAGAATGTACAGCAGGTTGGTCATGATTTGGCATCAACATCTACGCTTCATAAGCCTTCAGGCAGTGACAAGCACCAGAACTTTGTGAAAAAGGCAGAAGCTAGATCAAAAATCACTAATAATGTTGCTCTTGTTCCTGTCGACGACCAAAAATAAGTAGCAGTACCTACACTACATTTCTCCAGTCCACAAGTCGAACAAATTGTTAAAGAGGCTGAGATTGCAATGATGACACATACAAATTTAGTTAAACAACCAATGGTTCTGTTGAACACTTCGGTGCAGGAAATACCTTCTCAATCTATTGAATCATATGGGGAGTTTGATGGTTCATCTGGGCAGCACCTACTGTCAACTGGGAACAATAATGAAATTGTCAATGTGAGGGACATGGTTGTTAATGCTAATCTGTGGAAAGACCAACGAGAATATGATGACGAAGAAAGTTGGGGTGATGGATTTGCCGGTTATGAATCTGAAGAAGATGAACAAGAATTTGAGCAGGATAGTGCAGGAGAGGACATCGAGGTTTCAGTCACGTCCAAAGGGAAAAGTGCAGCAACCTCGAGCAATCTGAACCATAATGCTTCAGTCTTTGTTCCAAGCAATAATGCAAAAGCAGTTATCTCAAATGCAGCAGCAACAAACTTCATTCAAAAGTCTCATTCGGGTGATTGCAAAACAGTAGCACTTTCACAGGCCGGGCACCACCAGATCGTAACAATGACTCCAGTCATTTCTTTAGAGGAAAGACAACTCTTGGATGCGATGGTAAGTACTGATCCTCTAAACGCTTTAAATCATGCTAATTCTAGTGCGGGTCGTAGGAACATGAGCATGAACAAAGCGGAAAAAAAACAACAACACAAGTCAAGTATGGTTTCTGTACAAGCTGAAAAAACATTGATATCACAAGGTGATTTTCAAGTCATGCCAACTCCAATATTGGTAGGAAGAGATATATATGAAGAAGGGGAGGAAGATGAAATCATAAAGCAATGCCGGGCAGAGGCTTCAAGAAAAGGTGATTTGTCACCAATGCATAGTGAAAGAAGTATGAAGTCTCGCACAAGGGATAAAAGCTGGGACGGCAGGGTGATTGAAGACGCAAACATAAGGAGGCCCCCAATGAGAACGGCAAAACAAAAACAGGTCACTCAAACTATATCTACAAAGTCCAATCGCTTGAAGAAAAAAGCATGAATTTTGAAGATTTTTTGAGGAAAAATGTGAACGAAGACAAGAATCTACAAATTGAAGTTTTCATTGAGAAAAGAGAACATCTTGGTGGTTTCTTCATATTTGTATTTTTCCATCACATTAGTATTATAATATGTAATATCATTACAGAGTACGTCATAAACTCTGTGATGATCATCGAATTTTTAGTTCATGCTAGTTCTTTCTTTTTACATGCTTGCTAGGTAAGGCTTTTTTTATTTGCCTCTATAGGATTAGTAAGTTAAGGTTTAGCCCGGTTTGTGTTATATGGGTAACAATTCCGGTGCTATTGTCCCCCTTAATTGTACTATTCCTATTTTGTTGTAATTTTCGTTTATGTTATTAATAAAAAACTAGCCCTAGGCTCTGCCTAGTGGATTGCCAAAAAAAAAAAACCCTAAACCCCACCCTAAACCCTAAACCCCATTCACGTTTTGCTCTGCCTTCTCTCTACTTCTAGAGAGAGAAAGCTTTGTATTCGTCTTCATGGTCTCAATGGCCGGCGGCCAGCCACCTTCTGTGGCTGGGCTGCCTACTGCCATGGCTGGCTAGCCCTCACAACACCTCCCCAACGATCCCAGCCCCAAAAACAATTAACAACCCCACTTGATTATTCTAACTTATTCAATCCAGATAAGTTAAATGCGTCCAGGCAAATAAACAAGGCTACGACGGCTGCTGTTGATCCTATTCCATTGAGAACACCATCTTTTGTTAATGGACAGCCGTTAATTAAATTTATGGAAGCCGAAGTGGATCGAATGAACATCATTGAAGGATTACAATATGCTGTAGTTGGAAAATTCTCTTATGGGTGGCCGGAATTACAGGAAATTCGTCGCATTGTGCCAGCCCAATGTGGTATAAAAGGTGATTGCTCAATTGGATTATTAAGAGATAAACATATTTTAATTCGCATGACTTTATGGCAAGATTATGTCGACTTTGTATCAAAAAGTGCTTATTATGTGACAGACAAGTTTGGTAATGATTATCAATTAAGGCCTTTGATTTATGATGCTAAATTTAAAACTGAAGAAGAGACTCCTATGGCCATGGCATGGATCTCTTTTCCAGGCCTATTGCCTACATATTTTGTGAAAGAAGTGTTGTTTTCATTGGCATCTGCTGTTGGGAAACCAATTCATCTTGATGCAGCTACAATAAAAAAGACAAGGCCTAGTTGTGCAAGGGTAAAAGTTCTTATTGATCTGCTAGCTGATCATCCTAAAATGGTAAGGATGGATATTGATAATGAAGCAACTGGTGAAACAAGAACAGAGTGGGTTAATATCAAATATGATATGTTGCCTAAGTATTGTAAGGAGTGTAGATTACAGGGTCATGATATGTTTGAATGCTGGAGACTACATCCAGACTTGTTGCCTACTAATAAAGCGAGAAAGGGGGAAAGAATTAATAAGGAACAACATCAACAACCTATAATGATACTTTCAAGTGGAAAAGTGGTTGGCAATATAGCAGGTAATGAAAAGGACAAATGGAAAGAAGTAAGAGATAATAGAGTGAAACATGATGTAAAACAAAAACAAAAAGAATCTGAAGGCATTACAGGCAAGGAGATAATACCAACAGGAAGAGAAATCATAATTGCTGAAGAAACTACAGACCAACAGGTCCAAACTGCCAATAAATTTGCTGTCTTGGAGGTTGATGAAGAGGAGAACAATGCCAATAACCAGGTGGTAGTAGTGGAAGAGCAATGCCATGATACATGTCCTGTTGCAATTATAAACAAAGAGAGGAGGTTAAATTCAGCTGCTCCAGTATTTACACCTAATAAAACATTGTCTAAAACAGGGGAAAAAGACATACAAAATGACAAAGTTCAGGAACATGCAATGATAGCTGCAAAATCTATCACAAAAGAATCCACAGCTCAATGGGTGGGGAGAGCTTTTGCAGATAATGTAGTACTAAATCAGTCCAATGTAGTAGTAAATCAGTCCTGCCAGGAAATCCCTTCACAATCAGTAGATTTTTCAGTAGCACAAGGTTTCCAGGAAGGTAAAGAGCCTCAGGAAAAGAAGAGTTGGCATGAACAGACAGAGGAGGACGAAGAAGAAGGAGAACTACCAGAAGGGGCTAGTGGAGAAGAAGAATCATCAGATGAAGACATTGAACAAGAGGAGCAAAGTGTGAACAATAAAGACAAAGAACAAGATGCAGAGGATGAGAGCAATAACAGGATGCAGGAAAATAATATGCATTTGATAACATCACAAGAAGGGAACAAACAGCAGGAAAATTTAAATCCCAGTAGAGAATTACCCCCAGAAGACCCTAACATAGGTCCAGATAAACCAACTGGAGGTACAAATAAAGCAGGGCAAATAAAAAGAACACAAGAAGGTGATCCAATTAAAGATAAAACCTTGATGGAACCACAACAAAAGATGATAACACAAGCAAGGCAGCAAGTAGAAGGGACAACATGACAGCAACAGGTAGAGATTTTGATGAGGAATCAACAACACAGAACCTAAAAAATGTGGCAAGGATGGGAGACATATCTCCTAGACATATAGAACCAGATAAATCAGCAGGGAGAAGCAAAAAGAAAATGCAAAAGGAGAACCAAAGTATATTGCCAGGGGTCAAAACAAGGAGGGCCCTAACTAAATCACAGAATCAATAATGAATGCACTCATATGGAACATTAGGTCAGTCAAGACTAAAAAATCATTTGAGAGACTGATCAACATGAATAAACAACATCATTTCCAATTCATTGGGATAATGGAACCAAAACAACAACCAAGAAAACTAGAATGGTATAGAAGGAAAATAGGGATGCTGCAGGCTTTTGGGAATGTATCAAACAAGATATGGGTCTTTGTAGATGAAGATCATGGAGTTGATGTGCTTATTAATATGGAACAACAGATGACAATGAAGATCACAAATCTAGATACCCAGGTAGCAGTGGTAGTCACTTTTGTTTATGCTAAGTGTGATCCTATAGAAAGAATAGAGCTATGGGACAGTATGTATTACTTAGCCAGAGATATGTCACTGCCTTGGCTTGTAGGGGGAGATTTTAATGTAATCTGGGATGTAGAGGAGAAATATGGTGGTCTACCTGTATCTATTAATGAAATTGAAGATTTCAGGCATTGTGTGAATACATGTAACTTAAATGATCTAGGTTTCAAAGGTAGCATCTATACATGGTGGAATGGAAGGGCAGGAGAGGATTGTATTTTCAAGAGACTAGATAGGTGTGTGGCTAATCTAGAATTTCAGCAACTTTTCCCTTCTGTGGAAGTCACTCACCTATCTAAGGTGGGTTCTGATCATAGCCCTATGATGCTAAGCTTAAAGGAAGATTCAGCTCCTATTAGAAAGCCTTTTAGGTTTTTAAACTTCTGGACCAAACAACCTACTTTTAAGGCTGTTGTTAAGGACAATTGGAATGCAGATTTTGCTGGTGATCCTTTTATTCTGTTTAACCATAAACTAAAGAAGCTGAAGAAGGCACTTTCAACTTGGAGCAGAATGACTTTTGGAGACATTTTTCAGAACATTAAGAACTTAGAGGAAGTGGTGAAGGTGCATGAAGATGAGTTTGAGAAACAACCAACAGCAATTAATAGAGAAAATTTGCAAAAGATTCAAGCTGAATTTATTAAATTATTGGCCATTGAGGAGGAATTCTGGAAGCAAAAGTCTGGAATGACCTGGTTCCAAGATGGAGACAAGAATACTAAGTTCTTTCATGCTCAAGTAAATGGAAGAAGGAAAAGGCTGCAGTTGAAAAGAATTCAAAATGATGCAGGAATTTGGCTAGAAGATGAACCAGAAATGGCTGAGGAAGCAATCAGATTTTCCCAAGCTCAATTTCATCAAGAAACTGTGCCTACCAATTTTCAAATTCTGGAGTATATACCTACCATGGTAGACAGTGGTAGGAACACTAAATTGATTCAGCAGCCAACAAAAGAGGAAGTTAAGTGTGCTGTGTTTGGCCTTAATGCTGAAAGTGCTGGTGGACCAGATGGTTTTAATGGACTATTCTTTTAGACATGCTGGGATATAATAGGAGATGATGTGGTAGACATGATGAAAGCTTTCTTTAATGGCCATGAATTACCAAGATTTATAACTCATACAAATCTGGTTCTTCTGCCAAAAAAGAAAGAGGTGATAACATATGCAGACATGAGGCCTATTAGTTTGATTAATTTTATTAATAAGATTTTTTCAAGAGTCATTCATGAAAGATTGGTAACTCTTATGCCTAGTTTAATTTCTGAAGAGCGGGCAGGGTTTGTAAAGGGAAGGAGCATAGTGGAAAATATCCTATTAACACAGGAAATAGTTACAAATATAAGACTAAGAACCAAGGCAGGCCCAAATGTGGTGATTAAACTGGACATGGCTAAAGCATATGACAGACTTTCATGGCTATTTTTGGCAAAGGTGTTGAGAAAAATGGGCTTTGGAGAAAGATTTATAGGACTGGTATTTGGAATTGTATCAAACAACTGGTATTCTATTCTATTGAATGGGCATCCACATGGTTTCTTTAAATCAACTAGGGGTGTGAAACAGGGGGATCCTCTATCTCCTACTTTATTTGTTATTGCTGCTGAAGCCTTATCAAGGGGACTGAATTATTTGCATAAAAATCTGCATTTTTGTGGTTTTGGATTACCTAAATGGAGTCCTAAAATCAATCACTTATCTTATGCAGATGATACAATCATTTTCTCTTCATCAGATGCTGATTCATTAGACTTAATAATGCAAGTGCTATCTTTATATGAGGCAGCTTCTGGACAATTGGTTAATAAGTCAAAATCAGCTTTCTATATGCACCATTCTACTAGTGCACAGGTGATTGACAAAGTTCAGAGAATCACAGGTATTTCAAAGAAGGATTTTCCTTTTACCTATCTTGGTTGTCCTATATTTTATCTTAGAAGAAGAATGGATTATTATAAGGATCTTATAACTAAGGTAATGGACAAACTTCAGAATTGGAAAGGGAAAATGTTATCCATTGGAGGTAGAACAATTCTTATTGCTCATGTCCTACAAAGTATGCCTATTCATTTGTTATCGGCAGTTAACCCTCCAGATTATGTTATTAATAGATTACATAAGATTTTTGCTCAGTTTTTCTGGAGTAATTCAGTAGGGATTGCTAATAGGCATTGGGCATCCTGGAATACACTCTGTTTACCTTATGAAGAAGGAGGAGTGGGTTTTAGATCTTTGCATGATATGTCTAAAGCTTTATTTTGTAAGCTTTGGTGGAATTTTAGAACAAAGCCAAGCTTGTGGAGTTCTTTCATGAGCCAGAAGTATTGTAAGAAACTTGATCCTGTTATAGTCCCTTGGAGGGATGGTTCTCATGTTTGGAGGAAGATGTTGGAGTGCAGAGACATAATGGAGCATCAGATTTTATGGCAGCCAAAGATGGGATCTTCACTGTTTTGGTATAGCAACTGGACAGGTCTTGGAGCTCTTTATTTTGTCACACCACCAGATTTTGTGATAGATGAATCAGTCCATAATTTATATGATGTGGTGATTGAAGGAGAATGGGATAAAGAGAAGATTAGAGAGATTCTTCCAGATGATCTTGCTACATATATTATAGACAGTATACAACCACCCAATAGGAGTGATATGATAGATAAACCAGTGTGGATGTTGGAAGAAAGAGGGGATTTTAGTGTAAAATCAGCATGGGACTTCTTGAGGAGGAGGCAACATTCTTATAATGCATACAGGAACATTTGGGTGAAGGGAGTACCATTCAAAATTTCCTTTTTTATGTGGAAAGTCTGGAGAAATAAGCTGCCTTTGGATGAGTTTTACAAAAAACTAGGTTATGCAATGCCTTCTAAATGCTGGTGTTGTAGAGAACCTAAGGAAGAAACAATGCAACATTTATTTTTTAAGTCTCCTGCTGCAAAACTGGTCTGGAACTATTTCATTGGACATGCAGGGATTGCAATAGAGGATATCACAATGCATCAAGCAATTACTAAATGCTGGACTGCTAATGTTATTCAGAGAATGAAGCCTATAATGCAAGCACTACCATCAGTGATCATATGGGAGTTATGGAAGAGAAGGAATGGGTATAAGTATGGAGATGCTGTCACAGTCAATAGGGTAATGTATCAAGTTTCAACTACTATGCAGAATCTAGTTAAGCTTAGGAAACCAAGTATCCAAAATCCCCCTCACAGATGGCCTGATTTGATTAGGGTACTAGAAGTATACACTCATAAGCTGACTTATAATAAAGTGAAGTGGAATTTTCCTGAACAAGGTTGGATAAAGGTGAACACAGATGGGGTTTCAAGAGGGAATCCAGGAAGAAGCTCTATTGCTTTTGTACTAAGAAATGAAGAAGGTGATCTGGTATATGCTTGTGGTAAAGAAATTTCAGAGGGGTCAAACACAGTTGCAGAAGCAAAAGCAATTTTGGAAGCTCTAACATACTGTTTAAGGGAAGGATATATGTTTATAGAAATAAGTACAGATTCTATGTTATTAAAAAAGGTACTAGATGGAGAATGGAAGATACCATGGAATATTAGTGAAATAATTGAAGATATACAACAGATGCTAAGGAGATGCAATGTTAACATATCACATACTTTCAGAGAGGGCAATAGTGTGGCAGATTATATTGCAAATTATGCTTTGGATTATGGACCATTGGAATGTGTAGATTTTTATGAGTTGGATACACATGCAAGGAGACTGATTAACAGTGATAAATCACAATGTCCTTACATAAGGGTAAAAGTAGCAAGGAATTAAGAATGATCTGGAAGAATAAATCAAAGAGGAGAAACTGGGCAGAAGATCAAGCATTGGAGCATCATATTCAAATTCATTGGGAGGGGATTATGATGCTCACTTGGATAACTAACTTTGTTTACTGTTTTGCAGGGGTGGATACTATGCCTATATTTTACTCCTTGATGGGAATCCAGGTGGTGGTATTAGTGCAGTGCATTCATTCCAATGGAGGAAAATTAAGGGTAAACATAAGCATAGAAGCATCAACTTTCCTAAGGATTCATTTGGTAGCAAAGTGCCTAATCATAAGTTCAGGAGGCCAGCTTGCAGACAGCAAAATTCCCATTTTCAGGGAATGTAGCTGGATGAGGCAACTGTCGACTCATTCACAAGGCATACATGGTGATGACAGTCATCTCAAATGCATGAAGCATAACAGAAACATCAGAGCTATTATTAAAGGTGATGACAGGAAATCAGTAGTTCAAACCTCAGCTATAGGGGAGAACAGAAGGATCACAAGGTGTAATATTGGCTATTTGACAGGAGTAAACAAGCTAGATAAAAGTCTAGTCAATCCAATAAAAATAACATGCAATCTGACCATAAATTATGTCCTAAGAGAAACTATGGTGGTGGTATTAGTATCTATTGGTACTCAACCCATCTGGTGGACCTTAGTCATAATTTATAGGCGAGAGATAGGCAACCAAAGATCTGGCAGACTATTCAAGACACTTTCTAAGGGTGAAGCAACCAAGATAAAAAAGAAACAGAAATGCATGCAAGAATTCACAAGTAGAATGTTGACAGTTAAAATTAGCTGGAAGATACACCTACTAAAGAATAATGCATGTATACTAAGGCATAAGACAGGAAAAGAAAAGGTAAAGAAAAAGTCATCAGAGAGAGTAAAGATAATTAGGTTATTTTCTCTAAGGAGTCCTCTGGTGGTGGTATTAGTACTATGTACTCATTCCACTGGGGATGAATTAGGGATACAACCTATTATTAGTAGTTCAGATGATTATCTAGATGAAGTACATGCAAAGAGATCAGCTACATTTTCAGAGCATGCAAAAATGAAGAAAACACAAGGAAAATATAGAGTAGAGGAAAAAGAAATCCATACTCGAAATGGTCTTCATAAATCCTGTAGGCAGATCAGATTTAAGCTCATATTTCTTCAACGGAGCATCGCTTTTTTCTGGCAGAAATCTAATAGCAGACAGCAACTCAGCAGACCCATGAATACACAAAAAAGAAACAGAATGATAAGTAAAGGGAGAGAAGAAAATGACAAAGTAGTACAGGAATATAGGAAAAGGAGGAAAAAAGAGCAAAGAAGAAGATGGTTAGAAATGTTTACCTGGGGAATGATAGGCGAGGAGATGAAGCGGCAATGGAGGTGGAGTTCAAGGGCCAGGGCTTCGAGAGGCAAGATTAAGAGCCTCGTACAAAAAAGAAAAAGAAGTAGAAGAATGAGTAGAAGAAGAGGAGAAATAAGCAGAAAGAAAAATAATACACAGAAAGATCACAAGAGAAGAAGTCAGAATCAAATAGAAGAAAGGAGATGTAAAATGAACTATACCTGGAAGAGAATACATTACTGGCTCGTCCTAGCACTGATGCAGAAGATTCGATGGTGGCAGATTGGTGAAACATGGGTAATTTGGGAGATAGATCCGCAATCAGCGATGGGAGATACAGTGAGAAGATTGAGAGAACTATCTGGAAGAAAGAAGAAGAGAGAGAATGAAGAGTGTAAAATGAAAAGCCAGGGCTGGCTCGTTCGTTTAGGAAACAGTCTAGAAGACTGTGGAGTGAGATACAGCTGGCGAGCATCTCTGGCAATTAAGTGGCTACGGTATAATAGTGGCCAATTGTGCAAGCTATATAGAAGGCTCATAAGGCATAGAAGTGGCTACGGGAATAATAACTGGGTGGCATTTTGTAAATCACATAAAAGGGCTATGAGACATAGAAATGGCTATGGGGGTAATGACCGGGTGGAATTATATGAGCTTGGAGTTAGTGTAATTGGGCTGGCTGTTTACATAAGGGTGAGCATTGCAGTGGGTACAGGCAGTGTTATTGGGCCACATATCTGGGCTTATAAGTCACTAAATATAAATAGGCTGCTGAAACATGTTGATAGGCAAAGGATGATATACATGGACCGGACAATATGGGCTTCAGAAAGAGAAGATTTTGGGCCTGCTGGTGAACCTGATTGCTATGGGCTAGTCTATAGTTTTTATATTACAAAGTTTAGTTTTATTAGTACATTAGTTAGATATCTTAGACTTTGTGATATCAGTTTGAGTATTTTGCTCAAATATGATAATAGGACTTATGCAAGTTCATAGTTTATTCCGTTCAGGAGCTATGTAGCTTAGACATGCTGTTTTTCTATTTATTATATAAATAAAATAGCCCTAGGCACTGCCTAGTGGATTTTGCTAAAAAAAAAAACCCTAAACCCCAAAAATGTTCTCCCTTCTCTCTTCTTTCTCTCTCTAGAAAGCTGCATTCTTGAGCTTTGCAGCCATGGCTGCGTTGATCTCTCCCCAACCTTTGGTTGTGGGAGAGCCTGCCTCAAAACCAAAGGAACCGTGCATAAACCCAAGCAAATCCTATGCTGCACAATTAAATACAAATCCAACAGTTCTATCTCCCTCCAAAACTATCCTAAAACTAGTCGAAATTATCCATGGAATTCCAACTCTTCAGTTTACTATTGATGAACGACAAGAATTTGCAAAGGAAGAAGGTCTTCATCAAGCCATTGTTGTGAAGCTTTCAACGGGTGCTCCAGATTTAGCAACATTAAGAACTTTACTACCAAAAATTTTCGGTATTAAAGGACAATGTTTGATTGGATTACTTGCTCCTAGACAACTTTTGCTAAGGCTTGATCAACATGATGATTACTTCAATGGTTTGACAAGATCAGTCACATATTATAAGCACCAGGGAATGGAGCATCAGCTTAGGATGTTTGCATGGTCCATTGGATTTAATCCAAACGAAGAAACAACCAAGGCAGTGGTTTGGATTTCACTGCCAAACCTGCCACCGGATCTTTTTGCAAAGAAAGCTCTACTATCAATTGCGTCGGCCGTAGGGAAACCCATTGCCATTGATAAGGCAACTCAAATAAGATCTCGTCCAAGCTCAACAAGAGTGAGAGTGATTCTGGATTTAATGGACAAACTTCCTGAAAAGGTGCGACTTCAATATGTTGATTCTATAACTGGAAAGATAGTAGAGGAGCTACAAGAAATTATTTATGACAATGTACCGTCATATTGCTTCCATTGTAAATACCAAGGTCACAAGGAGATAGAGTGTCGTCATTTGAAAGGAAAACAAATAGCAGTATCTCTTGATGTAGATGATTTAGTCAAACAAAATGATCAAAATACTGAAAAATTACAAGGTGATGCTAGGATTTTTCTGAATGCAAAGAAACAAAAAAATTTGGAACTTTCTAAATCAACAGGGAGCTTGAATGATGCTGCGCCAGGAACGGACTTGAGTCGTGGTGATGTTCTTCGAGATACTACTGAATTTCCTCAGCAGAAGGTGGACGTTGTTGAACCTGTTGCTCCAGTTGCAGCTACAACAATGGAAATCGAAAGAAACGCTAGAGATAGTGATGGTCAAACAGTAGTCAAAGAAGTGGGCCATTTGGAGCAAATTAAGGAGGCGTGCCATGCTAATCCTTTGAAAGTGCAGCATGAGACTGACAAGTCTTTGAAAAGGGGTGATTTAGATATAATAAAATACAAGGATGGGGGCCAGTTGGAAGAAAGGAAGGCAACTACTGTACAAAGGGTGGAAAATTCACATGGTTGCAATGATGCTGGCGTTTTTTTAACTAGAAGCAAAAGTCTTTGTTTGGACAAAATGGTGGGCCAGGTATGTAGACTTACTAAAGAGCAAAAATCAGCTGGAAAATTAATTAATATTGGGCCTAACATGGGCCATAACGTGGGCCATTTATGTATTGACAATGATCAAAAGTTTGCACATGAAAGGAATCTACTTTACCTTTTCATGTGGGATCAACTTCTCCCTCAATCACGTTTTTAGGTGAGCCTCCAATTAATATTGTTGACTTTCCAATGACAAATTCAAATATTGGCAAGACAAAAGCCAACGTTGATGATGGACTTGAAAAGCAATACGCACAAACTGTTGTGGGCTCGTTAGACAAAAATAACAATTATGACGCGACACGATTGGCTCAAACGCACGAGGAAAAACATAATGCAGAAGCAGTGCATTTCGTTACTGTTGTCACACCTTTGTGTGTTCAAAGTATTAATAACTTGCATGGAAATGTAGCACAATCACATGAAAAAAAACTGTTGCTACAAGGAAAGATGAGATAGCTACTGCCGCCACAAATGCAACAAAACAGACTTTATATCATCATTTGGTACATGCTGAACAGGTTACTGCACGTGTAGAAAATGTGCATAAGTGCATAGAGGTAGAAAACAGTACTGCCAAGGCAATTGCTCGACAAAATGATGCCGAAATTGCTTCAAGCTCACTAGGCAGCGATAACACTCCTATTATGCATTTTTCTGATCCTAATGTGGAAATAATCATCAAGGACGCGCAACATGAGATGATGATGAAGGAAATTATAGTCCAACAACCGTTGGTTGCGCTAAATACATCCGTATATGATGTCCCCTCAAATTCACTTGAATCAGTTGGTGAATATGGAGGTGAATCCGGGCAAGCTTATGATATCAACCGGAAATAACAATGAAGTGCATGAGAAACAAGAAAGTGCCAGGAAACTGAGCTATAGTGATTGCAAAGCAGTAACAAGTTCAAGAAGGTCAAGAAGGTCCTGTCGTTCAAGAAAGAATTGATGAATTTTGAATACATTTTGAACGCGGTTGAGGAAAATGACAAAGAACTACAAATGGAAATTTTTACAAGTTTGGAAAAGCAGGGACAAGATTATAATTCCTACTTCATTATATTCTATCACTTTATAAGTATTATCCTTTGTAATATCATCACAGAACATGTTATAAATTCTGTGATGATCATAGAATACCTAGTCCGGTCAAGTTCTTATTTTTTACACGCTTGCTAGATAGTGAGGTCTTCAAACCTCAATAGGATTAGTACGGTAAGGTTAGCCCGGTTTATGTTATATGGGTAACAATTCCGGTGCTATTGTCCCCCTTATTTGTATTTTTCCTAATTGTTGTAATTTCCGTTATTGTTATTAATAAAAAACTAGCCCTAGGCTATGCCTAGTGGATTGCTTAAATAAATAAATAAAAAAAAAAAAACCCTAAGAGTAAAAACCAAACCCGAAAACTCTCTGACTTCTCTCTAGTTTCTCTCTCTAAAATTCCTCACGTAGAGAAACAACCTTTGCACGGCAACAATGGCCACCTTGGACGGTGGCCAGCCACCATCGGTGGTAGGTCGTCCCACCCCGGTTGTCGCCCACCCAACCCCAACAAATTCTGATCCTACCCAGGTCCCAAACGTCCCAAAAGCCATGAATTATGCACAAGCATTGAATGGTTCTTTAAACAAAAATCCCATGCCTGAAAATTCTGCCAATATCGAGCCTATAAAGCCTAGACGTGCAACATTCTTTCAAGGACAGCCAATGGTGTGCTTCACGGAAACAGAAGTTGAAAGAATGAATGTCATTGAAGGTTTAAAATATGCAGTAGTTTGTAAGTTCTTTTTACGGATGGCCTGAAATTAGCGAATTAAGGCGTGTGTTACCAATGCAATGTGGCATTAAGGGTGAATGTAACATTGGTTATTTAAGGGAACGACATATTTTAATTAGGTTCACGTTATGGCAGGACTATGTCAATTTCTGTTCTAAAAGCGTGTACTTCATTAAAGACAAGTTTGGTGATGACTATCAATTACGCACACTGATTTACGACTCAAATTTCAAAGTGGAAGAGGAAACATCTAAGGTAATGGCCTGGATTTCATTCCCTAATCTTTTGCCTACTTTTTTTGTTAAGGAGTGTCTGTTTTCATTAGCTTCAGCTGTTGGAATTCCTCAACATCTTGACCAAGCTACTGTTAATAAGACACGACCTAGTTGTGCAAGGGTGAAAGTTCTAGTGGATTTATTGGATGATCTTCCTAAAAAAGTCAGGATGGATATAGTGAATGAAACTACTGGTGAGATACGAACAGAATGGATAACTATAAAGTATCATTATCTACCAAAATATTGTAAAGAATGTAAGTTACAAGGCCATGATATGCTAGAATGCTGGAAGTTACATCCAGAACTTATGGAACATAAGAAGGAAGAGAGGCAAAAGGAAAGGAAAAACAAATTAAAAGACAAAATACATAATAATACTGTTCCTATGAAGATTCTTACAAGTGGAAAAGTGGTTGGTAATGTAGGGACTAAATGGAAAGAAATTAAAGATGGGAGAATTCAAAATAAAGAGAAACAGAACATGCAAGAAGGTATAACAGGTAAAGATATCATACCCATAAATAATGCTGCAAAGGTGCAAACAAACAATATGTTCCAAGTTTTAGAGGTTGAAGATAGTGCAGGAAACACCAATAAGCAATTGGCTGTGGTGGAGGATCAAGTAGACCACATTAAGGGTCTAAATCCTACAGCTCCAGTGTTTACACCAGAGGTTGACAGTAATGCAAAAGTGCTGAAACCTGCTTCACCTGAATCCAAAAGAAGTAACATTGGTGATAAGAAGAATAATCATGGTGTGGTAGCAGTAAAACAAGATACATCAATCATAAGGAAACACAAAGAGCAAGAAGATGTCAAAAGTAAAGAATTATTACAATATGAGCAGCAGATACAGGAATCCACAGCATCATGGGTTGAAAGGGCATTTATTGGTAATTTGGTGACTACAAACACATCAATGCAAGAGATTCCTTCACAAGATACAAGGGTGGATTGGGCACTTACAAAGCAGGAAGATAATGAACAGATAACAGATGTAGATTTTGAGAAATTTCAGAATGCAGACATGGAAAACAGAATAACAGGCAAGTTATGGGCTGAGCAAGTTGAAGAAGATGCAGAAGAAGGAGAGATCCCAGATGCAATGCAAAGTGAAGAGGAAAATGGGGGAGACAACAAGGAAGGTGGTGATCCAAGTGTTAATGATAAGACAAGAGAAATAGAAGATTCATATGATAAGACAAAGAATGATACATGGGAAGAAAGGATGTTATTACTGAAAGAATCAGGATATGACATGGAAACAATACAAACAATAGTGACACAAGAGCAAGTAGATGGTAACAACATTGATCCAGGAGGAACTGCAGTGACAATTGCAGCAGCAATTCCAGATGCAAAGCAATTAATACAAGAAATACCTAATGCAACTGTTAACAAAGACAAGGAGGAGCAGGTAGCAATTAATCAGAATGCAGCTAAGGCAATTGAAATCACAAAGGCCACAGATATAGCAGAACAGGGAGCAGATATTGAAGGAAAGGATTTAGATGAAGAATCAACAGCACAAAACTTCCTCAATATAGCCAGGCAAGGAGATTTATCACCCAGAGACACCAGCAAAGTCAAATCAACAGTAAAAGGAAAAAAGTGGCAGCAGAAAGACAATCAAAATATCCCAACAGAGGGAATCAAAACAAGAAGAGCTTTATCTAAATCACAAAATCTTTAATGGATGCAATAATTTGGAATGTGAGATCTGTAAATACTATGCAGGCATTTGAAAGACTGATTCTAATGCATAGACAACACCACTTTGAATTCATAGGAGTGATGGAACCAATGCAGCAGTCTAGCAAAATTGAAAGCTACAGAAGAAGGATTGGACTTGCACAGGCAGTTGTGAATGTATCAAATAAGATATGGGCTTTCGTTGATGAAGTATATGAGGTGGACATCATGTATAACATGGTACAACATTTGACATTGAGACTGTTTCATACTGAAACACATGTAGAGTTAATACTAACTCTTGTCTATGCAAAATGTGATCCCCTAGAGAGAATAGAGTTGTGGGATTCCCTATATGCTATGTCAACTGATATGACATCTCCTTGGCTGGTTGGGGGTGATTTCAATGTTATTTGGGATGAAGAGGAGAAGTTTGGAGGTCTACCACTTTCATTGAATGAGGTAGATGACTTCAGACATTGTATAAACACTTGCAATCTAGTAGACCTGGGATTTAAAGGAAGTATTTTCACATGGTGGAATGGGAGATCTGAAGAAGATTGTATTTTTAAAAGGCTGGACAAGGTGCTTTGGGAATGCTGCTCTACAGGATACTTTTCCTGGACTAGGGATCACACATTTATCCAAAATTGGGTCAGACCACTGCCCCATGCAGCTGAAGTGTGATATTGAGAATCCCCCAATTAAAAAACCTTTTAAGTTCTTAAACTTCTGGACCAAGCATGCCTCTTTCAAGGCTGTGGTCAAGGATAATTGGACAGCAGACTTCTGTGCTAGTCCTTTTATACTGTTTAATTATAAACTTAAGAAGTTAAAAAAAATTCTATCATCCTGGAGCAGGACTACTTTTGGGGATATTTTCCAGCAGATTGCCAGCCTAGAGGAGGTAGTCCTTGTTCATGAGAGACAATTTGAAGTGTCTCCAACACATCAGAACAGAGAAAGACTTAAGAGGGTGCAAGCTGAAATGATTAAAGTTTTGGCCATAGAGGAGCAATTCTGGAAACAAAAGGCAGGGATGTTATGGTTTAAAGAAGGAGATAGAAATACCAAATTCTTTCATGCACAAGTTAGAGGGAAAAGGAAGAGACTCCAATTAAAAAGAATACAAGACAGTAATGGTAGGTGGTTAGAAGAAGACGAAGAGATTGCACAGGAAGCAGTCACATTTTATCAAGACCAATTCACAGAAAAGGAGATACCTTCAGTGTTTCATATTATGGAGCATGTTCCTAGATTAATTGATAATGAGCAGAATGCAAAGCTGGTGGCAATCCCTACTATGGATGAAGTGAAGAATGTTGTTTTTAGTTTAAGCAGTGAATCAGCTAGTGGACCTGATGGATATACAGGAGCTTTTTATCAGACATGCTGGGACATTGTTGGTAATGATGTTTTAGCAATGGTTATATCATTTTTTACTGGTCAACAACTTCCTAAATGTGTAACTCATACAAATTTGGTATTGTTACCAAAAAAGAATGAAGTGAATACCTTCTCTGATATGAGACCAATTAGTTTGAGTAATTTTGTAAATAAGATCTTTTCCAGAATCATTCATGATAGGATGGTTGATCTACTGCCTGGGATAATATCAGAAGAACAATCTGGTTTTGTGAAGGGGAGGAGCATTGTGGAGAATGTACTTTTGACACAAGAAATTATAACAGACATCAGACTGAGAACTAAGGCAGGACCAAATGTGGTAATTAAGTTAGATATGACCAAGGCATATGATAGAGTGTCATGGTTATTCCTAACTAAGATGCTAAGGAAATTGGGCTTTTGTTAAAGATTTATTGGACTGATTTTTGATCTAGTGGGAAACAATTGGTATTCTATATTGATAAATGGTCAAGTCTATGGTTTTTTCAAGTCCACAAGAGGAGTTAAGCAAGGAGATCCACTATCACCCACCTTATTCATCCTAACTGCTGAAGCTTTATCTAGGGGACTTAACTCATTACATCAAAACCTATATTTTTGTGGTTTTGGACTGCCCAAGTGGAGTCCTAAGATTAATCACTTAGCCTATGCAGATGACACCATCATCTTTTGCTCTTCAGATGCTATATCACTAAGATTAGTGATGGAGGTACTGCATTTATATGAAGCTGCATCCGGGCAGCTTATTAACAAGAGCAAATCAGCAGTATATATGCATCATTTGACAGATTTGGATGTAGTCAGAAAAGTGGAAAGGGTAACAGGTATAGGGAGACAGGAATTTCCTTTCACATACTTGGGATGCCCTATATTCTATGCAAGAAGAAAGCTTGAATACTATCAACCCATGATAACTAAGATACTAGATAAAGTACAGGGATGGAAAGGGAAGTTATTATCTGTTGGGGGAAGAGCTGTGCTTATTAATAGTGTACTACAGAGTATGCCTTTACACTTATTATCTGCTGTAAATCCTCCTGCTTATGTGATTAATAGATTACACAAAATTTTTGCCCAATTCTTTTGGAGTAGTAATGTGGGAGGTCATAGTAGGCATTGGGCATCCTGGAAAACTCTATGCATGCCCTATGATGAGGGTGGTATTGGATTTAGATCTCTACATGATGTGTCAAAAGCTTTATTTTGTAAATTATGGTGGAAGTTTAGAACTAAACCCAGCCTATGGAGTGCTTTTATGTGTCAGAAATACTGTAAGAAGATGAATGTCATTGTGGTACCATGGAAAGAAGGGTCTCATATCTGGAGGAAAATGTTAGAATGTAGAGACTTAATAGAGCATCAGATTTTATGGAAATTGAGAAGGGGTTCTTCAATGTTTTTGTATGATAATTGGACTGGGTTGGGTGCTCTTTACTTTCTGGTACCACAAAACTTTCCAATTGCTGAAGATGTATTCAATGTTCATGATGTGGTGGAAAATGGAGCATGGGATGTACCAAGACTTATGCAGATTCTTCCTGAAGATCTGGCTACTCATATTGTGGAAAAGGTGAAGCCTCCTAATCAACAGGATACACCTGATCTACCATTATGGATGTTAGAAACTTGAGGTGAGTTTACTGTAAAGACGGCATGGGAATATTTGAGAAGAAGGGAAGATCCTAGGATTGCATACAAGAATATGTGGGTGAAGGGTCTACCTTTTAAAATATCTTTCTTTATGTGGAAGGTTTGGAAAGCAAGATTACCATTAGATGATTTTCTGAAAAGAATAGGTTATCAATTGCCATCTAGGTGTTGTTGCTGTGCAGACCCTAAGGAAGAAACACTCCTACATTTATTCTATAAGTCTAATGCTGCTGAAAAAGTGTGGAAATTCTTTTTGACTAGAGCTGGAATTGCAATACAGGGTCTAACATTACACCAGGCAATTGTTAAATGCTGGACTAAGTCTGATATCCCTAGATTAAAAGCTATAATGCAAGCATTACCATCATGTATAGGTTGGGAGTTATGGAAGAGGAGGAATAGCCTAAAACATGGGGATTTGGTATCTGTCAATAGAGTTATCTTCCAGGTAACTACTCACTTACAGCAACTAGTTCAAATAAGAAAGCCAGGTCTGAAGGTGCCTCACAGGTGGATTGATATATTATCTTTACTGGAGAATTACACACCTAAATTACAATATACTAAGGTGTTGTGGGAATTTCCTAAGGCAGGGTGGATAAAAGTGAATACAGATGGTGCATCAAGGGGAAATCCTGGAAGAAGTGCTATTGGGGTGTGCTTGAGAGATGAGAATGGTGATCTGAAGTATGCAATGGGGAAAGAGATTCCAGAATGTTCTAATAATGAAGCTGAAGCTACAGCAATCCTGGAAGCCTTAAGGATGTGCAAAATATATAACTACACTAATGTATGGCTTCAAACTGATTCTATGCTACTACAGAAGGTGCTAGAAGGATTATGGAAACCACCTTGGAGTATTAATGACATTGTAGAAGACATTCAACAACTAATGGAAGATCTTAACATTACAGTAACTCATATTCATAGGGAAGGAAATAGATTGGCAGATTACATGGCCAACTATGCTCTAGATGTTGGAAATTCAGAAGCACTGGAATTTAGGGAACTGATGATGCAACGTAGGAAGATTGTCAATGATGATAAAATGCAATGTCCCTATCTTAGAGTTAAAGTTGCAAGATGATAAAAAGGAGATGAGACAGGCAGGAGCAGGGAGAGGGATGATGTTCAAGATAGATATCATAGTCAATTTTTAAAGGAAAAGAGTAGAGCAATTATGTCTCTGATGGGGATGGACCAATCATGTTGCTCAACATCAATCCAGCATACTCTAATCAATTTGGTGATGAGTATGGTGACAATAATTATTAATTTTGGTTGTTTTGCAGATTTTCCCAATGTATATGTGATCTATGGGTTAATGGAAATCCTATTGGTGGTATTAGTGTTCAGCACTCAACCCAAAGGATGGAAATTATACATAATCACATGCACATGGATGTGGACACCCTGGGGCCACCTGTGTAAAGGAGGAGAGAATCTGAGAGATTCATATACACAGACTGCAGACAGCAAACTTCCTATTCTCAGGGAATTTTGCGGGAAGAAGCAACTGTGTATTTATAGTGAGGACTTCATCAATGCTGACGGTAATGAATACTGGATGAAGCATAATAGGAATAATTGTCATTTAGGCACACAGGGTGCTGACAGTAGAGTATACTGGATGAACCACTTGAGGAGCAACAAATCCAAAAGAAATAAGGACCAACAGGCTTATTCACTAATGCATGTAATTCATCTGAGCTTTGAAGGCCAGGAGAGTGCGGACAACAATTTTTCTCTTAAATTTAAAAGGAAATTACTGGATGAAGTACTTTTTATAGCAATACAAAGCAAGTGCATAAACATACAAGATACTGGAATCACAGAAATATATACATGGAAAGCATGCAATAACAAGTTAAGGAAGAAAAGGAAAATAGAAAGATGTACAGATATGCATCTTACTTGGGATTGCGTTGAAGCATCATTCAGAATCCAGTGGAGGGGCAAGATTTATAAACAGCAGAAATACTCGCACCAGTGCATCCATAGGGTACATGTGAAGAATAACAGCAACAGGGAGTATGAAGATCAATTTATCACAAAAATTAAAAAGAAAACAGCAAAAATCACAGTATGGAGATATAAGAACCTACCATTTTACTCTTTAAACGGTCAAAATCTTCAGCATCAAGCTTTATACAGCAACAAGCAGGATGATAGAAGTGAGTTGCAGAATAAAAACAAGGCAGAAGTTAAATGGAGAAAAAGGAAACATAAGAAGAAGAGAAGGAAAACAGTAGAATCAGATACCTGGGGAAAACCACGAGAAGAGAAGCATCGAAGGAGGAGGAGACCAAAACGCGGATCGACAGAAGAAGAGAAGCAGGGAGTCATGCAAAGAGAGAAGACTAAAAGTCAAAGATATGGAGAAGAAGACAAATACAAATAAAAGAAAAGGGAAAGGAAAGGAAGCTTACCCATTTAAACATCACAGGGGATCTTGATAGACTTAGGTGAAGGCAGAGCGGAAGCATGGAGATAGGAGATAAGAAAGAGATTAGCATAGGAGATATAGAAAATGTTAGGAAATGCGATAAAAGAAGAAGGAATAGATCACCTGGAACTAAAGCAGAAGAGATCGAAGATTCATCAAGTCTTGACTCCATTAACAAGTGTGACAGGAAAGACATTGGAGAAGAAGAAGAGTCACAGAGAGAGAGAGTCTGTAGAAGAGAGAGAATCAAGAGTGTAAATGATATTTCCTATTCTAAGTGTTCAGCTGAAATGAGAGGCTTTTGGAAATCCAACGTTCAGATGAAGAAAGAGAGTGTACGGGGATTAGGAAAGTCTGGTCTATGGTTGACAGCTGGGGTTTGGAAAATGATATTTAGGTTGGGTTATTTATTATCGGAATTATCTAGAAAGGGTCCCTGTTGGGGACTTTCGAGGCTAGCCTATGTAAACAATTATGAGAGAACTGGTTATGCGGCTAATGGGATAAGGAGGCTTAAGGTGAACAACTGGCTAGGGACTAATAGGGAGTTTTGGAGTGGCTATTTGCTTAATCTCAGGAATTGGGCAAAAGGGATGCAATTGGGCTGCACATCTATGATGCAATTGGGCCGCACACTTATGATGGGACCATCAGAGAAGACCAAAGGGGAGCATTGCAACGGTGGCTTATTAATTGGGCTAATTCTTTGGGCCTATTGGCTACGGATACTAATACGGGCTACTACAACAAGATCTATATGTGAAGTGGACTGCTGGAAGTTAGTTTTCAACATAATAAGGGTAGATTTATATATTTCAAAACTTAATAGTTCTTTTGTGAGATTATATTTAAGCACTTTGCTTAATTATGATCATAGGTACTATGTAGTTGGCATTTTTTATTTTTTATTTTTCATTACGCTAGACATTATGACAATTTTATTTGTAGTTTATTTTTTGATATATAAAAATTAGCCCTAGGCACTGCCTAGTGGATTATTAACAAAAAAAAAAAAACCCTAAGAGTGAAAACCCGCTAAAACCACCCCAAAAACCAAACCCGAAAACTCTCTGACTTCTCTCTAGTTTCTCTCTCTAAAATTCCTCACGTAGAGAAACAACCTTTGCACGGCAACAATGGCCACCTTGGACGGTGGCCAGCCACCACCGGTGGTAGGTCGTCCCACCCCTGTTGTCGCCCACCCAACCCCAACAAATTCTGATCCTACCCAGGTCCCAAACGTCCCAAAAGCCATGAATTATGCACAAGCATTGAATGGTTCTTTAAACAAAAATCCCATGCCTGAAAATTCTGCCAATATCGAGCCTATAAAGCCTAGACGTGCAACATTCTTTCAAGGACAGCCAATGGTGTGCTTCACGGAAACAGAAGTTGAAAGAATGAATGTCATTGAAGGTTTAAAATATGCAGTAGTTTGTAAGTTCTCTTACGGATGGCCTGAAATTAGCGAATTAAGGCGTGTGTTACCAATGCAATGTGGCATTAAGGGTGAATGTAACATTGGTTATTTAAGGGAACGACATATTTTAATTAGGTTCACGTTATGGCAGGACTATGTCAATTTCTGTTCTAAAAGCGTGTACTTCATTAAAGACAAGTTTGGTGATGACTATCAATTACGCACACTGATTTACGACTCAAATTTCAAAGTGGAAGAGGAAACACCTAAGGTAATAGCCTGGATTTCATTCCCTAATCTTTTGCCTACTTTTTTTGTTAAGGAGTGTCTGTTTTCATTAGCTTCAGCTGTTGGAATTCCTCAACATCTTGACCAAGCTACTGTTAATAAGACACGACCTAGTTGTGCAAGGGTGAAAGTTCTAGTGGATTTAATGGATGATCTTCCTAAAAAAGTCAAGATGGATATAGTGAATGAAACTACCGGTGAGATACGAATAGAATGGGTAACTATAAAGTATGATTATCTACCAAAATATTGTAAAGAATGCAAGTTACAAGGCCATGATATGCTAGAATGCTGGAAGTTACATCCAGAACTTATGGAACATAAGAAGGAAGAGAGGCAAAAGGAAAGGAAAAACAAATTACAAGACAAAATACATAATAATACTGTTCCTATGAAGATTCTTACAAGTGGAAAAGTGGTTGGTAATGTAGGGACTAAATGGAAAGAAATTAAAGATGGGAGAATTCAAAATAAAGAGAAACAGAACATGCAAGAAGGTATAACAGGTAAAGATATCATACCCATAAATAATGCTGCAAAGGTGCAAACAAACAATATGTTCCAAGTTTTGGAGGTTGAAGATAGTGCAGGAAACGCCAATAAGCAATTGGCTGTGGTGGAGGATCAAGTAGACCACATTAAGGGTCTAAATCCTACAGCTCCAGTGTTTACACCAGAGGTTGACAGTAATGCAAAAGTGCTGAAACCTGCTTCACCTGAATCCAAAAGAAGTAACATTGGTGATAAGAAGAATAATCATGGTGTGGTAGCAGTAAAACAAGATACAACAATCATAAGGAAACACAAAGAGCAAGAAGATGTCAAAAGTAAAGAATTATTACAGTATGACCAGCAGATACAGGAATCCACAGCATCATGGGTTAAAAGGGCATTTATTGGTAATTTGGTGACTACAAACACATCAATGCAAGAGATTCCTTCACAGGATACAAGGGTGGATTGGGCACTTACAAAGCAGGAAGATAATGAACAGATAACATATGTAGATTTTGAGAAATTTCAGAATGCAGACATGGAAAACAGAATAACATGCAAGTTATGGGCTGAGCAAGTTGAAGAAGATGCAGAAGAAGGAGAGATCCCAGATGCAATGCAAAGTGAAGAGGAAAATGGGGGAGACAACAAGGAAGGTGGTGATCCAAGTGTTAATGATAAGACAAGAGAAATAGAAGATTCATATGATAAGACAAAGAATGATACATGGGAAGAAAAGATGTTATTACTGAAAGAATCAGGATATGACATGGAAACAATACAAACAATAGTGACACAAGAGCAAGTAGATGGTAACAACATTGATCCAGGAGGAACTGCAGTGACAATTGCAGCAGCAATTCCAGATGCAAAGCAATTAATACAAGAAATACCTAATGCAACTGTTAACAAAGACAAGGAGGAGCAGGTAGCAATTAATCAGAATGCAGCTAAGGCAATTGAAATCACAAAGGCCATAGATATAGGAGAACAGGGAGCAGATATTGATGGAAAGGATTTAGATGAAGAATCAACAGCACAAAACTTCCTCAATATAGCCAGGCAAGGAGATTTATCACCCAGAGACACCAGCAAAGTCAAATCAGCAGTAAAAGGAAAAAAGAGGCAGCAGAAAGACAGTCAAAATATCCCAACAGAGGGAATCAAAACAAGAAGAGCTTTATCTAAATCACAAAATCTTTAATGGATGCAATAATTTGGAATGTGAGATCTGTAAATACTATGCAGGCATTTGAAAGACTGATTCTAATGCATAGACAACACCACTTTGAATTCATAGGAGTGATGGAACCAATGCAGCAGTCTAGCAAAATTGAAAGCTACAGAAGAAGGATTGGACTTGCACAGGCAGTTGTGAATGTATCAAATAAGATATGGGCTTTCATTGATGAAGTATATGAGGTGGACATCATGTATAACATGGTACAACAGTTGACATTGAGACTGTTTCATACTGAAACACATGTAGAGTTAATACTAACTCTTGTCTATGCAAAATGTGATCCCCTAGAGAGAATAGAGTTGTGGGATTCCCTATATGCTATGTCAACTGATATGACATCTCCTTGGCTGGTTGGGGGTGATTTCAATGTTATTTGGGATGAAGAGGAGAAGTTTGGAGGTCTACCAGTTTCATTGAATGAGGTAGATGACTTCAGACATTGTATAAACACTTGCAATCTAGTAGACCTGGGATTTAAAGGAAGTATTTTCACATGGTGGAATGGGAGATCTGAAGAAGATTGTATTTTTAAAAGGCTGGACATGTGCTTTGGGAATGCTGCTCTACAGGATACTTTTCCTGGACTAGAGATCACTCATTTATCCAAAATTGGGTCAGACCACTGCCCCATGCAGCTGAAGTGTGATATTGAGAATCCCTCAATTTAAAAACCTTTTAAGTTCTTAAACTTCTGGACCAAGCATGCCTCTTTCAAGGCTGTGGTCAAGGATAATTGGACAGCAGACTTCTGTGCTAGTCCTTTTATACTGTTTAATTATAAACTTAAGAAGTTAAAAATAATTCTATCATCCTGGAGCAGAACTACTTTTGGGGATATCTTCCAGCAGATTGCCAGCCTAGAGGAGGTAGTCCTTGTTCATGAGAGACAATCTGAAGTGTCTCCAACACATCAGAACAGAGAAAGACTTAAGAGGGTGCAAGCTGAAATGATTAAAGTTTTGGCCATAGAGGAGCAATTCTGGAAACAAAAGGCAGGGATGTTATGGTTTAAAGAAGGAGATAGAAATACCAAATTCTTTCATGCACAAGTTAGAGGGAAAAGGAAGAGACTCCAATTAAAAAGAATACAAGACAGTAATGGTAGGTGGTTAGAAGAAGATGAAGAGATTGCACAGGAAGCAGTCAGATTTTATCAAGACCAATTCACAGAAAAGGAGATACCTTCAGTGTTTCATATTATGGAGCATGTTCCTAGATTAATTGATGATGAGCAGAATGCAAAGCTGGTGGCAATCCCTACTATGGATGAAGTGAAGAATGTTGTTTTTAGTTTAAGCAGTGAATCAGCTAGTGGACCTGATGGATATACATGAGCTTTTTATCAGACATGCTGGGACATTGTTGGTAATGATGTTTTAGCAATGGTTATATCATTTTTTACTGGTCAACAACTTCTTAAATGTGTAACTCATACAAATTTGGTATTGTTACCAAAAAAGAAGGAAGTGAATACCTTCTCTGATATGAGACCAATTAGTTTGAGTAATTTTGTAAATAAGATCTTTTCCAGAATCATTCATGATAGGATGGTTGATCTACTGCCTGGGATAATATCAGAAGAACAATCTGGTTTTGTGAAGGGGAGGAGCATTGTGGAGAATGTACTTTTGACACAAGAAATTATAACAGACATCAGACTGAGAACTAAGGCAGGACCAAATGTGGTAATTAAGTTAGATATGACCAAGGCATATGATAGAGTGTCATGGTTATTCCTAACTAAGATGCTAAGGAAATTGGGCTTTTGTGAAAGATTTATTGGACTGATTTTTGATCTAGTGGGAAACAATTGGTATTCTATATTGATAAATGGTCAAGCCTATGGTTTTTTCAAGTCCACAAGAGGAGTTAAGCAAGGAGATCCACTATCACCCACCTTATTCATCCTAACTGCTGAAGCTTTATCTAGGGGACTTAACTCATTACATCAAAACCTATATTTTTGTGGTTTTGGACTGCCCAAGTGGAGTCCTAAGATTAATCACTTAGCCTATGCAGATGGCACCATCATCTTTTGCTCTTCAGATGCTATATCACTAAGATTAGTGATGGAGGTACTGCATTTATATGAAGCTGCATCCGGGCAGCTTATTAACAAGAGCAAATCAGCAGTATATATGCATCATTTGACAGATTTGGATGTAGTCAGAAAAGTGGAAAGGGTAACAGGTATAGGGAGACAGGAATTTCCTTTCACATACTTGGGATGCCCTATATTCTATGCAATAAGAAAGCTTGAATACTATCAACCCATGATAACTAAGATACTAGATAAAGTACAGGGATGGAAAGGGAAGTTATTATATGTTGGGGGAAGAGCTGTGCTTATTAATAGTGTACTACAGAGTATGCCTTTACACTTATTATCTGCTGTAAATCCTCCTGCTTATGTGATTAATAGATTACACAAAATTTTTGCCCAATTCTTTTGGAGTAGTAATGTGGGAGGTCATAGTAGGCATTGGGCATCCTGGAAAACTCTATGCATGCCCTATGAGGAGGGTGGTATTGGATTTAGATCTCTACATGATGTGTCAAAAGCTTTATTTTGTAAATTATGGTGGAAGTTTAGAACTAAACCCAGCCTATGGAGTGCTTTTATGTGTCAGAAATACTGTAAGAAGATGAATGTCATTGTGGTACCATGGAAAGAAGGGTCTCATATCTGGAGGAAAATGTTAGAATGTAGAGACTTAATAGAGCATCAGATTTTATGGAAATTGAGAAGGGGTTCTTCAATGTTTTGGTATGATAATTGGACTGGGTTGGGTGCTCTTTACTTTCTGGTACCACAAAACTTTCCAATTGCTGAAGATGTATTCAATGTTCATGATGTGGTGGAAAATGGAGCATGGGATGTACCAAGACTTATGCAGATTCTTCCTGAAGATCTGGCTACTCATATTGTGGAAAAGGTGAAGCCTCCTAATCAACAGGATACACCGGATCTACCATTATGGATGTTAGAAACTTGAGGTGAGTTTACTGTAAAGACAGCATGGGAATATTTGAGAAGAAGGGAAGATCCTAGGATTGCATACAAGAATATGTGGGTGAAGGGTCTACCTTTTAAAATATCTTTCTTTATGTGGAAGGTTTGGAAAGCAAGATTACCATTAGATGATTTTCTGAAAAGAATAGGTTATCAATTGCCATCTAGGTGCTGTTGCTGTGCAGACCCTAAGGAAGAAACACTCCTACATTTATTCTATAAGTCTAATGCTGCTGAAAAAGTGTGGAAATTCTTTTTGACTAGAGCTGGAATTGCAATACAGGGTCTAACATTACACCAGGCAATTGTTAAATGCTGGACTAAGTCTGATATCCCTAGATTAAAAGCTATAATGCAAGCATTACCATCATGTATAGGTTGGGAGTTATGGAAGAGGAGGAATAGCCTAAAACATGGGGATTTGGTATCTGTCAATAGAGTTATCTTCCAGGTAACTACTCACTTACAGCAACTAGTTCAAATAAGAAAGCCAGGTCTGAAGGTGCCTCACAGGTGGATTGATATATTATCTTTACTGGAGAATTACACACCTAAATTACAATATACTAAGGTGTTGTGGGAATTTCCTAAGGCAGGGTGGATAAAAGTGAATACAGATGGTGCATCAAGGGGAAATCCTGGAAGAAGTGCTATTGGGGTGTGCTTGAGAGATGAGAATGGTGATCTGAAGTATGCAATGGGGAAAGAGATTCCAGAATGTTCTAATAATGAAGCTGAAGCTACAGCAATCCTGGAAGCCTTAAGGATGTGCAAAATATATAACTACACTAATGTATGGCTTCAAACTGATTCTATGCTACTACAGAAGGTGCTAGAAGGATTATGCAAACCACCTTGGAGTATTAATGACATTGTAGAAGACATTCAGCAACTAATGGAAGATCTTAACATTACAGTAACTCATATTCATAGGAAAGGAAATAGATTGGCAGATTACATGGCCAACTATGCTCTAGATGTTGGAAATTCAGAAGCACTAGAATTTAGGGAACTGATGATGCAAGGTAGGAAGATTGTCAATGATGATAAAATGCAATGTCCCTATCTTAGTGTTAAAGTTGCAAGATGATAAAAGGAGATGAGACAGGCAGGAGCAGGGAGAGGGATGATGTTCAAGATAGATATCATAGTCAATTTTTAAAGGAAAAGAGTAGAGCAATTATGTCTCTGATGGGGATGGACCAATCATGTTGCTCAACATCAATCCAGCATACTCTAATCAATTTGGTGATGAGTATGGTGACAATAATTATTAATTTTGGTTGTTTTGCAGATTTTCCCAATGTATATGTGATCTATGGGTTAATGGAAATCCTATTGGTGGTATTAGTGTTCAGCACTCAACCCAAAGGATGGAAATTATACATAATCACATGCACATGGATGTGGACACCCTGGGGCCACCTGTGTAAAGGAGGAGAGAATCTGAGAGATTCATATACACAGACTGCAGACAGCAAACTTCCTATTCTCAGGGAATTTTGCGGGAAGAAGCAACTGTGTATTTATAGTGAGGACTTCATCAATGCTGACAGTAATGAATACTGGATGAAGCATAATAGGAATAATTGTCATTTAGGCACACAGGGTGCTGACAGTAAAGTATACTGGATGAACCACTTGAGGAGCAACAAATCCAAAAGAAAGAAGGACCAACAGGCTTATTCACTAATGCATGTAATTCATCTGAGCTTTGAAGGCCAGGAGAGTGCGGACAACAATTTTTCTCTTAAATTTAAAAGGAAATTACTGGATGAAGTACTTTTCATAGCAATACAAAGCAAGTGCATAAACATACAAGATACTGGAATCACAGAAATATATACATGGAAAGCATGCAATAACAAGTTAAGGAAGAAAAGGAAAATAGAAAGATGTACAGATATGCATCTTACTTGGGATTGCGTTGAAGCATCATTCAGAATCCAGTGGAGGGGCAAGATTTATAAACAGCAGCAATACTCGCACCAGTGCATCCATAGGGTACATGTGAAGAATAACAGCAACAGGGAGTATGAAGATCAATTTATCACAAAAATTAAAAAGAAAACAGCAAAAATCACAGTATGGAGATATAAGAACCTACCATTTTACTCTTTAAACGGTCAAAATCTTCAGCATCAAGCTTTATGCAGCAACAAGCAGGATGATAGAAGTGAGTTGCAGAATAAAAACAAGGCAGAAGTTAAATGGAGAAAAAGGAAACATAAGAAGAAGAGAAGGAAAACAGTAGAATCAGATACCTGGGGAAAACCATGAGAAGAGAAGCATCGAAGGAGGAGGAGACCAAAACGCGGATCGACAGAAGAAGAGAAGCAGGGAGTCATGCAAAGAGAGAAGACTAAAAGTCAAAGATATGGAGAAGAAGACAAATACAAATAAAAGAAAAGGGAAAGGAAAGGAAGCTTACCCATTTAAACATCACAGAGGATCTTGATAGACTTAGGCGAAGGCAGAGCGGAAGCATGGAGATAGGAGATAAGAAAGAGATTAGCATAGGAGATAGAGAAAATGTTAGGAAATGCGATAAAAGAAGAAGGAATAGATCACCTGGAACTAAAGCAGAAGAGATCGAAGATTCATCAAGTCTTGACTCCATTAACAAGTGTGACAGGAAAGACATTGGAGAAGAAGAAGAGTCACAGAGAGAGAGAGTCTGTAGAAGAGAGAGAATCAAGAGTGTAAATGATATTTCCTATTCTAAGTGTTCAGCTGAAATGAGAGGCTTTTGGAAATCCGACGGTCAGATGAAGAAAGAGAGTGTACGGGGATTAGGAAAGTCTTGTCTATGGTTGACAACTAGGGTTTGGAAAATGATATTTAGGTGGGGTTATTTATTATCGGAATTATCTAGAAAGGGTCCCTGTTGGGGACTTTCGAGGCTAGCCTATGTAAACGATTATGAGAGAACTGGTTATGCGGCTAATGGGATAAGGAGGCTTAAGGTGAACAACTGGCTAGGGACTAATAGGGAGTTTTGGAGTGGCTATTTGCTTAATCTCAGGAATCGGGCAAAAGGGATGCAATTGGGCTGCACATCTATGATGCAATTGGGCCGCACACTTATGATGGGACCATCAGAGAAGACCAAAGGGGAGCATTGCAACGGTGGCTTATTAATTGGGCTAATTCTTTGGGCCTATTGGCTACGGATACTAATACGGGCTACTACAACAAGATCTATATGTGAAGTGGACTGCTGGAAGTTAGTTTTCAACATAATAAGGGTAGATTTATATATTTCAAAACTTAATAGTTCTTTTGTGAGATTATATTTAAGCACTTTGCTTAAGTATGATCATAGGTACTATGTAGTTGGCATTTTTTATTTTTTATTTTTCATTACGCTAGACATTATGACAATTTTATTTGTAGTTTATTTTTTGATATATAAAAATTAGCCCTAGGCACTGCCTAGTGGATTATTAACCAAAAAAAAAAAAACCCCTAAGAGTGGGGATGAAGAGGTGCTGTCAAAAGCTCCACCAATGCTTGAAGATTCATCTAAGTTGGGATCCAATAGCAAGTTAAATGCTGCAGCAATTGAATTTATTCCCAAGGGTAGGCAGCAGCAAGATGGTCATGGACAGCACCAGGTTATTTCGAGCAGTCCAACGGCCACTCTTTCAGCCTTGAAACAGCATGAGACGCAGCATACTCCAGCAGTGAATACAAGTGATGCTCCACAGCTGGAAAGATCTCCACCCCATAGACAACAACAACAAATTCCAGCTGGTCCAAAACCAGTCCATGTAGCAGCAAGTCCTGGGCAACAAAAACATGAAGCAGGCAATTCAAAGGTAGCAGTAGCATGTACAATTGCTAAACATCAGCAGCAGGAGAATGTAAGCAAGGAAGGAGCTGTAGTAACACCTTCATCACATCAACATTTAGCTATAAGGACACCTGCTATTACAATAGAGGATAGAAATTTACTTGACGCACTGGTAAGTCCCAAACTTCAACACTCTCTAAATTCACCACATGCGTCTAGTACTGGAAGGAGGACTAGAACCACTACTAAAAATCAAAATAAAGCACTTTTGGTCAATAAGGAAGATGGTATAGCTTTGGTGTCTCAAGATCTTTTTCAAGAAGTGCCAAATCCTGTAAATGTGGGAAGAGAGGTGTACGAAGAAGGCGAGAAAGAAGCAATATTACAACAGAGTAAAGAAGAGGCAGCAAGAAGAGGTGATTTCTCACCAATGCATAGTGGAAGAAATACGAAGACACGTACAAGGGATAAAAGTTGGGATGGCAGGGTAAATGAGGATACAAACGTAAGGATACTTCCATTGAGAGCTGCCAAACAAAGACAAGCCATTCAAACTACGTCAACAAAGTCCAATCGTTCAAAAAAGAGAGCATGAAATTTGAAGACAACTTAAGAAAGGTACAAGAAGAAGACAAGCAGATACAAATTGAAGATTTCACAACACTTGAGAAAGAAGACCATCACTGTTATTTCTACATATTTTTATTTTACCATCACATTAGTATTATTCTATGTAATATCATCACAGAGTATGTTATAAACTCTGTGATGATTATAGAATACTTAGTGCTAGCTAGTTCATTTTTCTTACATGCTTGTTAGGTAGTGAGTTATTTGCCTCATTAGGATTACTATTTGTACTCCTTCTATGAGGCTTTTTGCTTTTTATTTTTTAGTATTAATAAAACTAGCCCTAGGCACATGCCTAGTGGATTTGCTCAAAAAAAAAAAAAAAAACCCTAAACCCTAAACATGCTGCTGATTTTGTGAATGAATCAGTTGTAGATCATGTTGGAAATGTTGAAAAACATGCTGGCCATATGGTTTCACAGTTGGAGACTAAGACTACAAGTACTACACAGATTGGTACAGGGTCAAAGGGTGTTGGTGTACGTGCTGAAGATATTGGTGTAAATGCTACAGGTGATGCACCAAATGCAATTGTAAATGATCAATTAGTGCAAATTCAAGGAGGGAAACTAGATGACAATGTGGTAAACCAGGATGTAATGAATCGAGCTAGACATGTTGCTCATGCACGAGATGGTTCAAAAGATGCCTATGACAAGTTGGTTACTGCAGCAGCAATAATGTCATCTGGAGAATTCTCAAAGAGGGCTGCTGATAGTAATGAGGTGCTTCACAAGACTCATCAATTTATGGATAAAAATGGATTGGAGTCTACAGTTTCTACAGGCCAAAAAAATTCTGTAATTAGTCAAACGACTTTGCAAACAGTTAATACAGCTGTGAAAGCAATTGTTGTTTCGCAGAATGCAACTGTTGATTCAAGTACAACAATTGTAAAGGACAATGTTGCTCGAAGTGTCGAACTTGATACTGGTGGTGTGCAGTCTGTTACTCATCTAACTGTTTCTAATCCACAAATTCAAAAAGAAAACTCAGGAGCTTTTTTGTCAACTGATGCAGCGAATATAGTTTCGACTGACGCTAAGGTTTCATACTGTGCTCATGATTTGAATGATACTGAAATAAGTGTTCAAAATGGTGAGCCTGCTCAAGTAGTTACTAAGATAGGTGGTGATCGAAGTGATAAGGGAAAATGTGATAAGGTTCAGCATGCCTTAACTGAAGAAGGGATTCATAATCTAGGCAGCAAATTTAACGGGCATACTGCAGTACCTGGGGACTGCAATTCTGGTGAAACAGGGGTTTTTGGAGCTGAAGAAAAAGGAAATAAGGGTGTTTTGGTGGGAGCTAAGACTTGTAATCTCAAGTTGGTTGATAAGAATAATGATCTTTCTAATAAAAGAGAAGAATGGAAGGAGATAACCCCAAGAAAATCTCCTACAAAGAAAGGAGGTTCACCAAAAATATAGAACTTGGTGTCTCGACAGAATGCAGTAAACATTGGTTCTTGCTCTAATTCTTTCGACATTCTGGCAATTGCTGGGGACATCGAACATGATTCTACTGATGTAAAAGATAACATGATTTCCAAACAACTTGTTCCGATGGCCAGTAAAGATAAAGGGGCGCAAGAAAACTCAAAGAATAACTTTGCGACTGAATTATTGGACATTCAAGCTCATACTTCAAAGGCACCTACACTCCATTTTTCAAATCCCCAGGTTGAGCAAATTATCAAACATGTCCAAAAAGATATGATGATGAATAACACCATGGTTAAACAACCGTTGGTCACCTTAAACACATCCGTATTTGACGTCCCTTCACAGTCATCTTTTGGAGATTTTGAAGGTGAATCTAGGAAGTCTATGATGTCAACTGGGGACATGTTGTCGACGGGGAATAACAACGATGTTGGGCAGCCTAGTGTATCAACAGGAAATAATAACGAGGCAACTCAGTTGATGGAGATTAACTCTAAGCTATGGGTTAACCAACGTGAATATGATGACGAAGAAGATGTGGGCATAGGATTTGCGAAGGATTCAAGTGATGAAGGTGAGCAGTGTAGTGGGGATGAGGAGGTGATGTCAACATCTAGTCAAAAAATTGTAGCAGCTACCACGACCAAGTTAAACCTTCATGCTCCTGCATTTGTTCCCAAAAGGTCACGTAATGCTGCTATACAAGTTGCACCAGCTGGAATTTTGCCACATGATTTAGCAACATATTCCAAGCAGCTTGCTTTTGGTGCTAAAAGCATTTCTCCAATTAGAAGATCAAGTCAAGATGCTACAGCAGATACAAGGCAGAATATTTTACCTACAAACTCTACAGGTAAACAAGCAGATTATGGGCAGCAACAATTGGTGAAAACAAAACCGGAATTTTCAGAAGAGGATAGAATGCCGTTAGAGGCAATGGTAGAATCTACTATACCTTCTAGACAACATCATACACATGCAACAGGAGAGGGGCAATGTGATTTACCTGGTCGTGTGGTAAACAACAGGAAAATACAACAACAACAAAACAACAAAATGGTGGCAAATACACAAGGAGAACACGCTTTGGTGGCATTTGATACTGTCCAAAATGTCCCACATTCTGTGAACTTGGGGAGAGAGATTTATGAACAAGGAGAGGAAGATGCAATTCTACAACAATGTCGGGCAGAGGCAGCAAGGAAAGGTGATTTATCACCAATGCATAGCGAACAGAGAAAGAATACTCGTACAAGGGACAAAAGTTGGGACGGTAGAGTAAACGAAGAGGCAAACATAAGGAGACCCCCGATGAGAAGTGCAAAACAAAAACAGTCCATTCAAACTGCATCCTCAAAGTCCAATCGCTCAAAGAAAAAATCATGAATTTTGAAGACTTTTTGAAAAGGGTCGATGAAGAGGACAAGAGACTACAAGCTGAAGTTTCCACAATACTAGAGATTAATAACCATCACTGTTATTTCTACATAATTTTATTTTGCCATCACATTAGCATAGTTCTATGTAATATCATCACAGAGTATGTTATAAACTCTGTGATGATCATAGAATATTTAGTTTTAGCTAGTTCTTTCTTTTTACATGCATGCTAGTGTGGCTTTTATGCCTCAATAGGATTAGTACGATAAGGTTAGCCCGGTATTTGTTATATGGGTAACAATATCGGTGCTATTGTCCTCCTTATTTGTAGTTTTCCCTAATTGTTGTAATTTTCTTTTTTGTTATTAATAAAAGACTAGCCCTAGGCTCTGCCTAGTGGATTGCTTAAAAACAAAATAGTGCAACAACCTTTGGTTGCGCTAAATACATCCGTATATGATGTTCCCTCAAATTCAGTTGAATCATATGGAGATTATGGAGGAGAATCCGAACAGCTCATGATATCAACCGGAAATAACAATGAAATGCATGAGGGTGAACACGAAAGTGCCATGGAAGACATTGAGTCTAATGAAGAAGAGTGGGAAGATGAGTACGATGACAAAGATGATTTTAGTGTCAATCTTGTGGAGCAATTCAATTGCGCAAATTTGAAAAGGGAGCAAGAAAATAGGCTTAAACAACGTCTTCAATTTGCAAGTCATCGTGTGGAAAGAGTTATGAAAGATGAAATTCAAATTTCATTTTTTGAAAATTCTATGAATGGAAAATTAAAGAACAAGTTGGAGGCTCCAGATTTCATTCCGAATAAGCTCCCTTGTCGCACATGCTTGCATTTCATAGATACACCACCAAATACTGTCGAGGACCATATTGGAACAAGTCAAGCAGGTGCTATCTGGATGAAAATTGCAACAATGTCCGACAAGAAACCAATTGTTAGGCGACCTCCTATGAGAGCTGCCAAACAAAAACAGGCTGTCCCAACAACATCAAGAAGGTCCTACCGTTCAAGAAAGAATTGATGAATTTTGAATACATTTTGAACGCGGTTGAGGAAAATGACAAAGAACTACAAATGGAAATTTTTACAAGTTTGAAAAAGCAGGGACAAGATTTCAATTCCTACTTCATTATATTCTATCATTTTATAAGTATTATCATTTGTAATATCATCACAGAATATGTTATAAATTCTGTGGTGATCATAGAATATCTAGTTCGGTCAAGTTCTTATTTTTTACATGCTTGCTAGATAGTGAGGTTTTCAAACCTCAATAGGATTAGTACGGTAAGGTTAGCCCGGTTTGTGTTATATGGGTAACAATTCCGTTGCTATTGTCCCCCTTATTTGTACTTTTCCTAATTGTTGTAATTTTCGTGTTTTGTTATTAATAAAAAACTAGCCCTAGGCTCTGCCTAGTGGATTGCTTAAAAAAAAACCCTAAACCCCATAATAAGTGTGTTGGGACATAATAAAAAAAAAAACCTAAACCCCAAACCCCAAACCCCTGCTTTTTAAAAACCCCCAAAAAACCAAAAAATGCTCTTCCTTCTCTCTAGGACTAGAGAGAGAAAGTGAAGATTTCATTGTTCATGGCCTAAAATCATTCATCTGATAAGTAATCTTCATCGTTTTAATCCCAAAACAACTTTCCTTTACTACTGATCCAGTTTCAATCATCAAAATCCAAGTTTTGTTGATTTACTGTTGCATCGAATTTTTGCTCATTGACTAAGCTTTCACTGTTCATCGAAAAATCTGTATTCTGTTGAATGTATGCTAATTTGAGCTTCTAATCTATATCGATTTGGTCAAGTTGCTGGCATCGTGGAGCTTGCTGAAACTCAGGCTTGAGTTTTAAGTTCGAAGCAGCTCAGCTGGGTACTGTTCCATTGATTTTCTGTTCATCGTGAATTGCTGGAGCTCTGTTACTTCGTGATGTATTGGCATTGTGAAGATTGCTGAAGCTCAGATTCTTTTCGAACAGCTCAGCTGGGTGAAGATTCACTGTTACATTGCTTTTGTATTGTTGAAGATTTGTTCCATTGATTTTCCTCGAGCCTTGTTTCAGAAGGCTGCTGGAGCTGTGTGTGGCTATCTCGAGCGTTACAAAAGCTCTGCTCTTGTCTTGAAGGGTGACTAGGCAGAGAAAACTCGAGCTGTGCTACAATGGCCTCGCAGGCCACTGCCCGGCCTCCTTTTGAGGTTGGGCAGTCATCTCTTAATCTTGCGACTACCACACAACCTACTGTTACTCATCAAACAACCCACTCATACGCTAACCTGTTACGGCCGCAAACTATGAATTCTATCATGCACGTACAAAGCCTAAGTTTGAAGCCGGTGGAGATGTTACATGGTGAGCCAATGGTTCGATGGAAAAAGGCAGAAGTTAAGCAATCTATTATGCAGCAAGGCCTTAATCTAGCAGTCTTGGGAAAGTTCTCGTATGGAAAGCCAATGATCCAAGAACTAAGGAAAGCTATACCAATTCAATGTGAGATTAAGGGTGCTTGTTCAATCGGCTTGATCGAAGAATCTCATGTACTGATCAAATTGTCGTTAATGGAGGATTATATTCACCTACTGTCAAAACCAGCATTTTACCTGAAGGTCCAAGGTGAATATTGGCAGATGCGATGCACGAAGTGGAGTCCATGGTGGTCTCCGGATGCTGAAACACCAATTGCGATCGCATGGATCTCATTCCAGGATCTCCCACCTAATTTCTTTGGTAAGGAGTTTGTATTCTCACTGGCAAGTGCAGTAGGTAGGCCTTTACATGTTGATCTTGCTACTCAAAATGGTACACGGCCTAGTTGTGCTAAGGTGAAAATAGAGGTGAACTTACTTACAACACTGCCACAAAGAATTAAAATCATTGAGGAAGCAGATGAAACAGGTCCTGAAGAATCCAAATGGATTAGAATTAGGTATGATTATATGCCTAAATATTGTAAAACCTGTAAGAAGCAAGGCCATAATGAACAAGATTGTTGGGTAATACATCCAGACTTATACAAGAATAACACTGGAGAAGTCAAGGAGCAGGGAAAGGATAAATCGATTATAGTGCATACTGGTGTTGTTGGTACAGCAGCAAACTCAACAAAGGTGTTATCCAGTGGAAAAGTTCTTGGGAAACCAGTTGCTAATGATGCTAAACAGGAATGGACGAAAGCAAGGCATAACAAATATACTCGGGATAACAGAGGTTACATAATTAAGGAAAACAAGGAGAATGAAGATCACAAGGGCAAAGGAAAGCTTAATGAAGCTACTGTGTTGTCAAATAACAAATTTGGAATGTTAGAGATGGATGAAGAGGTACATGTCATAGATGGCAGTGGAGGTGCAGAAAATAAGGTAATAGGGCAAGAACAAAATGATAGCCCAAACAATGTGTTGAAGCAGGTGGAAAGTAAGGGACACTTATCTCCTCATCCTACTTCTGATGGGATTGGCAAAGGTAATGCAGGAAAGCTTGTTCATAAGAAGAGTGAAAAAGGAACAGTTAACAATCAGGAAATTGAAGCTAGGAGAATAAAAAAGGAGGCAGTCGAGAAGAGCAATGAGGTAAGGGAATCAGAGTTAGAAAATGAGGATGCTGCAGTTAGAAGGGAACAAACCATAGATTGGGTGCATAGGAGATTTGGCACAAGTGAGGAGGAACTCAGATTATGTAACGTGGCCACAAATCGATCCTGTCAAGAAATACCATCACAAACTCATGAGTATACTGGACAGAAGGAAGATTTTCAGGAGATCAACTCTATTAAGACTTTATGGAGTGAAGGGATCGAGATTATGGAGAAGCAAAGATCAGGAGAGCAGGTGATTGAAGACAAAGAACTGGAGACCAATGCTGAGTATCACATGGACATCTGGGATGACACTGTTGCAGTGAATTCTAGTAATCGAAAAGACAAGGCTGAAGGTAATGCAAATTGTACAGAGAACCATTCTGCAGTGCAACAGGAGAGACATCAAGGAATAAGCAAGGAGATTATACCACAAGATGAACTAGAGCAACAAATGCAAAACACACAGCAAGGCAATAGTACAGTAAACATTGGTGACTTTGAGGAACTCGTGGCATATGTAAATGGTGTCCCTATATACTCACTGGGAAAAGAGATTGATGGTGATGGCCCTATAAAGATATTGAAAGAATCAGAGGGACTGAACAAACAACTAGAGCAAGACAAACAAGTTGGTCGCAAAGAAACAGTAACTGCTGCATGCCATGCTACAGTGAATCCCGACCTAGTATCTGTGTATGAGTTACAATTTAAGCTTCTGCAAGAGAAACTAGAAGCTATGGGGGCTACTGCAGCAATGAAACATGTTGATGAGATCAAGGATAAGGCAATTGTTGCTAAGGAAGAATTGCAACTTATTCCTGTGGCAGATGCTTCAAGTTCAGGTTTGCCAATGCAAATTCACCTTAATATGCCAATTAAGAATCCAAATCAGGTACTGCATGATATTATCACTCACAAGGAAGTGCCAGTTGATACACAACAAGCTATGATTGTACAACAAGAACAGATAGGTGATGATGAAGAGGAAAATGAGTCTATAGCTGAAAACTTCAGAACTATTGCAAGGGAGGGGGATTTATCTCCTAAGTCAACAGTTGGAAGTGGGAAGAAAGGCAAGAAAAAACAACACAAAGAGCAGCAACCAATTGTTAGAATCTTGCCCAGAAGGGCAGCCTCTAATGTGTCAAGATGAAGATCAAGACTCTCATTTGGAATATAAGGTCTGTAAAAACTCAGCAGGCCTTTCAAAGGGTTATTAATATGCACAAGGAGCATGCTTTCTTTATTGTGGCACTGATGGAACCAATGCAAAAGTTGAAGTTTCTTCAAAAGTATAGAAGAAGATTAGGGATGGAAGCTGCAATTTCAAATGTAAATGGCAAGATTTGGTTGTTCTTTGATGCTGTGATAGAATGGGACTTATTAATAGATACTGAACAGCAAATGACACTTAAAATATATCATCGGGAGCTTGGTAAATCTATAATGATGACATTTGTATATGCCAAGTGTTGTGCAATCGAAAGATTAGAGCTATGGGATAACTTATACTATCTGGCAAGGGATATGGATTTGCCTTGGCTAGTTGGTGGTGACTTTAATGTCGTGATGGGAGAAGAAGAGAAAATAGGAGGTCTGCCAGTACATCCTCCTGAATATGAGGACTTTGCCTCCTGTGCTAACTCATGTGGGCTCTTTGATCTTGGCTACAAAGGGAGTCCTTTTACATGGTGGAATGGAAGACCAAATGCAGAGTGCATTTTTAAAAGACTCGATCGAATTCTGGTGAACATGCCATTTCAGACTCTATTTCCAACGATTGAAGTGGAACATCTTATTAGAACAGGTTCGGATCATGCTCCTTTGTTGATGAGCTGTGGTGAAGAAGCCATGAGCTTTATAAAGCCATTTAAATTTCTGAACTTCTGGACACAACATGAGGAGTTCTTAGAGGTAGTGAGGCAGAACTGGAATGCTGATTTCATTGGGGATCAGTTCTTGATGTTCAAGCAGAAGTTGAAAAGGGTTAAAATTGCTTTGTCAAAATGGAGCAAACTCACCTATGGGGATATTTTTAAGCAGTTGGCTATTAGAGAAGATGTGGTGAGAATCAAGGAGCAACTATTTGAGGAGGAACCATCGATTGAAAACAGGATAATCCTACAAAGAGCACAAGCAGAGTTGAAGAAGTATCTGAACATAGAAGAACTCTACTGGAAGCAAAAGGCAGGTATGGTTTGGTTTGAAGAAGGAGATCGAAACACAAGATTCTTCCATAACTGTGTCAATGGGAAAAGACAAAAGTTGAAATTGAAAAGGATTATAGATAGTGATGGTGCATGGCTAGAAGATCAAGACAAACTATCACAAGCTGCTGTAGATTACTTCATGAAACAATTCACAAATGAGGGTGATGCTGAGAACTTTGAACTGCTGAACAATGTGCCTTCTATGGTTACAGCAGGCCACAACAGTGAGCTATGTAGAATCCCAACTCATAAGGAAGTTAAGGATGCTGTTTTTGCACTGAGTGGAGAGAGTGCAAGCGGGCCAGATGGTTTCTCAGGTCGATTCTTTCAAACCTGCTGGGACATCGTGGGTCAGGATATTCATACACTGGTAATCTTGTTCTTTGAGGGTAATCCTTTGCCCAGGTCAATAACACACACTAATCTAGTGTTGTTACCTAAGAAGCCTCAAGTAGAAACTTTCTCTGATCTCAGACCGATTAGCCTGAGTAACTTCATCAACAAAATATTCTCAAGAGTACTTCATGATAGACTGGAAAGAATTCTGCCTTCTCTGATCTCTTTGAACCAGTCAGGATTTGTCAAGGGGAGGAGCATTTTTGAAAACATTTTGCTAACTCAGGAGATTGTAACTGATATTCGACTGAGAGGGAAGCCAGCAAATGTGGTAATCAAGCTTGATATGACCAAGGCATATGATAGAGTGTCTTGGAAATTTTTAATGCATGTGTTGAGGAAGATGGGATTTGCAGAGTGTTTCATACACATGGTATGGAATTTGATATCAAACAACTGGTACTCAGTGATGGTGAATGGCCAGGCTACAGGATTCTTTCATTCGACTAGGGGTGTGAAACAGGGAGATCCTATATCTCCTGCACTGTTTGTTCTTTCAGCAGAAGTTTTGTCGAGGTCTTTGAATAAACTATTTGAAGATAAACAATTTCGAGGCTTTGGAATGCCAAAGTGGTCGGAGCCATTGAATCATCTTGCGTATGCAGATGATACTATCATTTTTGCATCAGCTGATCCATATTCACTGCAGAAGATAATGGATGTATTGGCAGCATACGAGAAGACATCAGGTCAATTGATTAACAAGGCAAAGAGCTCCTATTATGTACATTCAAAGATTGCTGCATCTTTGAAAAACATAGTGGCTACTATAACTGGTTTCACTAAAGGAAGCTTTCCATTTACATACCTTGGATGTCCAATTTTTTACACAAGGAGAAGAAAGACTTACTACTATGATCTGATACAGAAGGTGAAATCAAAACTCCATTCATGGAAAGGGAAGCTGCTGTCATATGGAGGCAAGGCTACATTGATAGCTCATGTATTGCAAAGCATGCCAACATACATGTTATCAGTTGTGAATCCACCAAATAATGTTATTGAGCATCTTTATAAAACCTTTGCGAGATTCTTTTGGAGTAATAAAGAAGAAGGGAGAAGTAGGCACTGGACTAAGTGGCAGAATTTATGTTTGCCAAAGGAAGAAGGGGGTGTCGGCTTTCGATCATTATTTGATGTGTCTAATGCCTTGTTTGCAAAGCTGTGGTGGAGGTTTAGGACCTCAAAGTCATTGTGGAGCAATTACATGTGGAATAAATACTGCAAAAAAGAAACACCTACTGTGGTCCAGTTTAGGGAAGGATCCCACGTTTGGAGGAAAATGTTAGAAGTTAGAGACAAAGTGGAGCATGAAATATTATGGGAGTTGAGCAGGGGTTCCACTAGTATATGGTATGAAAATTGGACAGGATTGGGGCTATTGTATTATGTAGTGCCTCCAGTTTTTCAAATAAATGAGGAGCTTCAGGAGGTGGCTGAGCTGAGAGAAGAAGATCACTGGAATGATGCCCTATTGACCCAAACGTTTCCTTTAGATATTGTTACTCACATTAGAGAAGAAGTAAATTTTACAGATTCTGATGAGTATTGGGACATTCCAAAGTGGATGCCCTCAACATCGGGCAAGTTTTCTGTCAGCAGTGCTTGGAAAATCTTGAGACACAGAGAATCATACAACTCAGACTATGCAAAACTATGGACTAAAGGTCTGCCCTTCAAGATTTCTTTCTTTTGCTGGAGAGCTTGGAAAGGCAAGGTGCCAACAGATGATGTCTGGAGAAATGGGGGCTATATGGTAGTATCGAAATGCTGGTGTTGCCTCTCACCTAAGGAAGACTCCTTTCAACATCTATTCTTGCACAGTGACACAGCACAACAAGTGTGGAGCACTTTTAGCCAGGCAGCAGGTTTATTGATCAATATGATACAGGTGCATCAAGTTATAAGGGAGTGGTGGAATGCTAAGTGTTGCCCCAAGCTGAAGCCTTTGTTTCAGGCAGTTCCGGCAATTATTCTATGGGAAATATGGAAGAGAAGAAACACAATGAAGCATGGAGGTGTTGTGTCTTGCAGCAGGGTTACTCATGAGGTAAATAGGACACTGCATCAGCTGGCAAAGGTGAGATATCCATGGCTCACTGGGATTCCAATGTTGTGGCCTGATATGATCAATTTCTTTGAGCAGTACAAACCAGTCATAGTGACAAGAAGGGTAACATGGCAGACTCCATATGATGGTTGGTTTAAATGCAACACAGATGGTGCATCGAGAGGGAATCCAGGTCCTAGCTCGTATGGTTTTTGTGTGAGAGATCATCAAGGTGATCTAATAGTTGCCAATGCAAAGGTAATAGGTGAAACAACAAATATAGTGGCAGAAGCAAAGGCAATACTGTATGGACTGTCGTACTGTGTGGAAAAGCAACTACATCCTCTGATTTTAGAAACTGACTCGTTAGTGATGAAGAAGGTGATTGAAGATGAATGGGAGGTACCATGGACCATAGGGACAGAAGTGAGAAAGATCAAACACATCAAGAGAACATATAATGTCATATTTCAGCATGTGTTCAGGGAAGGCAACACTGTCGCGGATTATTTAGCTAACCTTGTCTTTTCTTTTGCAGGTAATATTAACTTTCAATCATTTCAAGAACTACCAGCTGAAGGAAAAACATTAATCAATATGGACAAATCACAAATTCCTAATCTGAGAGTTAGGACTGCCAAAAGAAAAGCCCCGGATTAATGAAGAGAAAAGCTTATATTAGGCAAATGCTATACTCAGTCGCATACTGGATATTGTTAAATCATTACTCAGTGGTATTAGCATGCTCTCATGCTCAACCTGAGAGTGATTGGGTAATTGACAGGATGGGAATGTGTATGGCAAAGGCACGAGCATATGTGCAGACCACATACAGAACTATCAGGGGCATCATTTGCGGGATCAGTTATTTTGGCATGGGAATGAAGTCATTAATGCACAATACACTGCTTCATCGAGATGGTATAAGTCTGAAGTTCTTGCCACACATCAGGAAAGTCATAATAATTCTTTGGAACGTACCATCATTCACAGACTTGAGATGGTCTTTGAACAGTACGAAGGCTCTACAGCACAGCATGAAAGTTACAACAATTACTTGGAATTCAAGATCATTTTTCATGATATGGCTTCTGAAGTTTGTTGATCACTGTGTCAAGATCTGCATTGGAATGTTAACTAGTTCACTCACTGATTTGGTATGGCTGCTACACACGTTTAGACACTTTGACATGAGATATATTGGCAGATCAACTCTAATATTGCAAGGCATGGTATGCATTCGATCTACACTGTCCCAGCAAACGATGTCTGCTATGCAAATGGAAGTTACATCAATCTGTTGGAATTCACGGCTACATATTGCCATGATGTGGCTACCTTATTTGTCTGGAATATGTTGGTTACTGCTGTGTCATTTTCCAGTGGTATTAGTATGTTGTCATACTCAGCCTGGAGATGATATAGTAGTAGACAACATATATGTGCTATGGTTATTATATGAAATAGAGCCAGGAGGACATACGCACACAGGCAGCATCTTCATCAGCATCACTGGCAAGGATTCTGCAATGACAAAGATGTCACGTTTGTATAACTCAAGGGACATACCCATCTGTCTTGATTCAATGACACTAGTTCATAGAATAGTAACAGCAAAGGCTCGAAACAGGGAAGTCTCAACAGATTCTTGGAGCTCACGATTGACTAGTGTCAAGACAGGGATTATTTATGTGTTAGGAATACATTGGATATTATTATGTCATTTTTCAGTGGTATTAGTGTGGTTCCACACTCATTCTGGAGGTGACATAGTAGTATACAATGCACAAGGGCAACATATATTAAAGGTTTTTGAGATAATAGCATTTCTTTGCAGTAAATCATCGGATGGGAGGTCAATTTTTGTTCCTATGCTGTGGTACTCTTGGATCGACTTGTTTTTTGCCTATACTCCGCATACCTTGGCACCTGGTGAGAGCTTGGGTGGTGCTACATGATACTTGAAATGGGCAGGAGAAGTCAATCATAGCTGCAGGGCGTGGACATCAACATTTAGACTTCATATGCTAGATGATTTTAGATATCGGATTAGTTTTTACTTGTTGATAGATTTCTTTTATAGTCTACTTAGAGTAGCAAGACAAATTGTATTCGTGTTGGACCCGGATTGGGATTTTATTCGCTTATTTATATATTAGCCACTAGGTACCATGCCTAGTGGTATATTTTTGCAAAAAAAAAAAAAAAAAACCCCCGCTTTGCCAAAAAAAAAAAAAAACCCTAAAAGTAAAAACCCCCCCGAAAATTTTCTCTCTGACTTCTCTCTACTTTCTTTCTCTAGAGTGGCGATTTTTCTGGAGTAAGGGCAGCCATGGCTGCTAAAAGCTCTCCCCAGCCTTTGGTTGTGGGAGAGTTAATACAAAACAATACTACAACAATTCCAAACCAAAAAGAAAACACCATAATCCATAACAATCAACTTTCATATGCTGCAAGTGTAGTTCAAACCAAAACATCCGTATTTTTTAACCAAACACAACTAAAACAATTTGAAGTTATACATGGAGTACCAACTGTTCAATTTACAAAGGAAGAACGACTAGAATTTGCAAAGGAGGAGGGACTACATCAAGCTATTGTGGTGAAACTATCTTCAAACTTGCTGGAGTTATCAACTTTGAGGAACTTACTGCCGAAAATCCTTGGTATTAAAGGACAAGCATTGATCGGGCAACTTGCACCAAGACAAATACTCATCAGGATGGATCAATTTGGCGATTTTGTTACATCTCTTGCGAGGTCAGTTCTGTACTTTAATCACAATGGAAGGGAGCACCAAATTAGAGTATTTCCATGGTCTATTGATTTTAGTGTAATGGAGGAGACGACAAAGGCTGTGGTATGGATATCCATGCCAAACTTACCGCCAGAGTTATTTGCCAAAAAAGCTCTATTATCAATAGCTTCAGTTGCTGGTATGCCCATATCAATTGATAAAGCGACTCAGATTAAATCTCGTCCTAGTGTAGCAAGGGTCAAGGTGATCCTCGATTTAATGGATAAATTACCTGAGAAGGTGGCTCTACATTTTGTTGACAATCAGACAGGTAAAATCAATGATTTTTGTCAGGAATTAGTTTATGACAATCTTCCATTGTATTGCTACCACTGTAAGCATCAAGGACACAATCAAAATACATGTCGAAAATTGAATGGGAAGACAGTAGCTAATATTCAACAAGAAGAAATTAGTGTTTCTCAACGAGAGGAAGAAACTAGCTTCAAAGATGAAGTTGAGATTGAAAAGTTACAAGGAGATGCAAGGGACTACTTGAATGCTAAGAAACAACAAAGAACATTGGTGGAAATGGAAGGAAAAACTCGCACAAGTGAAGAGCAAACAGTGAAAAATGTTGCGGATTTTACTCGCAGTGTGAATGAGGTCAACAAAGTCGTTGCATCTGGACAGGATTTGCCTAATTTTTTTGTGGGGTCAAATGTACTTAAAGTAAATAATGAGCAGCATTCTAAGGAAAAGGAGGTGTGCATTGGTCATGTGAATGAACACGAGCTTGCACAAGGAAGGGAAATTGTGTTACCTTTACTTGTGGGCTCAACTAAGATTGATGCACTATTAAATCATTCTGGTGGTGAGTTTGAAAATAACAAAACTACCGAAATTGAGGAAGAAAAAGGTGTGAATACTACCGAAATTGAGGAAGAAAAAGGTGTCAAAGAGGCGGGCCCTCTTGGTTGTGTGATTGATCAAAAGGAGGGAGCAGGAAAGGAATCCAATAATAAAGAAATTGTGGGCTCTTGCTTTATCAATAGTGAAAGCATTAATTTAGTAGCTAGTCAAAAAGCTAATACTATAGTGCATTTAAAAACAAAATTCCAGCAACCTTTTCAACCTTCTGTAGCTAACGAAAGTGCTCCTGTAGCTAATGAAATTGCTGAAATTAGTGGAGCTAATGTTCATCATGCAAGTATGGGTAACGCACCAGCTATACATGATACAAAATTAAAGGATATACCTTCTAACTTGACAAGAAAGTATACATCAGTGCGGACAACTTCACAAGTGGACAAGGCAACAATTGGTGCACTAACTAGAGATGAGCGTCATTCTACTGTGGTTTCAAAGCTCAACGCTACTGCTTTGGGAGGTGTAATTGAAAATTCAAAGATAAGTAGTATGGTGGGGCTACAAGATGCCACTGGAAAAGTTCAAGCACTTGGAGCGTTGGGCCCTTTGGAGTCAAAAGATGCGGGCCATGTGGTGAATTTGCAATGTGACACAACTGGAAATATCGGTAATTTGTCAATGTCTTTGGAAAACACTATTGATCCAAAACAACATGAGCAAATTGTATACAATAATGAGGGCCATCCTGTGGACACAACTAAAGTGCTAGCTGGATGTGTTAACAAATGCGACAATGAAAAATTGTGTGATCAATCGCCTGATGCTGTGGGCCCTTCTAGCGCACAAAATGTAAAGGCAATTGAGGATCCACGAAGCTTCAACGCAAGAGATGCTACAGTGACTAAAGGGACTGGTGTTATTGTTGCGGGATCTACAAAGAAAAATTTAGTCACAACCATCCAAGCTCATAGTTCAAATGCGCCTACTTTACATTTTTCTAATCCTAATGTAGAAAGAATCATCAAGGACGCGCAACATGAGATGATGATGAAGGAAAGTATAGTGAAACAAATGTTGGTTGCGCTAAATACAACCGTATATGAGGTCCCCTCAAATTCAGTTGAATCATATGGAGATTATGGAGGAGAATCCGGGCAGCTCATGATATCAACCGGAAATAACAATGAAATGCATGAGGGTGAACATGAAAGTGCCATGGAAGACATTGAGTCTAATGAAGAAGAGTGGGAAGGTGAGGACGATGGCAAAGCTGATTTTGGTGTCAATCTTATGGAGCAATTCAATTGCGCAAATTTGAAAAGGGGGCAAGAAAATAAAAAAGTGCATGAGAAACGAGAAAGTGCCAGGAAAGCGAGCTATAGTGATTGCAAAGCAGTAACAAGTTCAAAGAGGAGGCAAATTCTAATGAGAGCTGCAAAGCAAAAAGGAATTGCATCCTCCACATCTACAGGGTCCAATAAATCCAACAAGAAATGAAGAATTTTGAAGAATTTGTGAAGACCGATAAAGAGGACTTTAAGGAAGTTCAAATTGAAGAACTCACAAGTTTGCTAATTGATGAGGGGCAAGACTCTAATTTCTACATTATTTTAGTTCTTCATTTTCAAAGCATCGTCAATTGTAATAGTGTCATAGAGTGTGTTATAAACTCTATGATGATCATAAAATACTTGGTTCTCTCAAGTTCTTATTTTTTACATGCTTGCTAGTTAGTGAGGTCTTCAAACCTCAATAGGATTAGTACGGTAAGGTTAGCCCGGTTTGTGTTATATGGGTAACAATTCCGGTGCTATTGTTCCCCTTATTTGTACTACTCCTACTTTGTTGTAATTTTCGTTTTTGTTATTAATAAAAAACTAGCCCTAGGCTATGCCTAGTGGATTGCTAAAAAAAAAAAAACCCCTGCTTTAAAAAACCCCCTCTCTGCCAAACCCAAAAAAATGCTCTTCCTTCACTCTAGGACTAGAGAGAGAAAGTGAAGATTTCATTGTTCATGGCCTAAAAATCATTCATCTGATAATTATACTTCATCTTTTTAATCCCAAAGCAACGTTTCTTTACTATTGATTCAGTCTTAATCGTCAAAACACAGATTTTTGTTGATTTACTGTTACATCGAATTTTTGTTCATCTTCACTGTTCATCGACAAATCTGGAAACTGCTGAATTTATGCTCATTTGAGCATCTAATCTATAACGAGTTGGTCAAGATCTTGATTTACTGGCATCGTGAAGATTGCTGAAGCTCAGCGTGAAGATCTCTGAAGCTCAGGTTTGAGTTTTAAGATTCGAAGCAGCTCAGCTGGGTACTGTTCCATTGAGTTTCTGTTTCATCGTGAAGATTGCTAGAGCTCTGTTACTTCGTCTTCTAGCCTTCTGAAGATTGATGTACTGGCATCGTGAAGATTGCTGAAGCTCAGGGTCTTTTCGAGCAGCTCAGCTGGGTAAAGAACCACTGGCTTTTGTACTGTTGAAGCTCTGTTCTCTGTAGAACTCCCAGGTTAACTCGCGCGTTACAGAATCTCTGCTCTCCCTCTGCTGTCTTGAGGTAGTTCAGGGTGACTAGACAGAGAAAGCTCGAGCTGTGCTACAATGGCCTCGTCGGCCACTGCCCAGCCTCCTTTTGAGGTTGGGCAGTCGTCTCTTAATCTTGCGACTACCATACAACCTTCTGTTACTCATCAAACAACCCAAACATACGCTAATCTGTTACGGCCGCAAACTATGAATACTATCATTCAAGCACAAAGCCTAAGTTTGAAGCCGGTGGAGATGTTACATGGTGAGCCAATGGTTCGATGGAAAAAGGCAGAAGTTAATCAATCTATTATACAGCAAGGCCTTAATCTAGCAGTCCTGGGAAAGTTCTCGTATGGAAAGCCAGTGATCCAAGAACTAAGGAAAGCTATACCAATTCAATGTGAGATTAAGGGTGCTTGTTCAATCGGCTTGATCGAAGAATCTCATGTGTTGATCAAACTGTCGTTAATGGAAGATTACATTCACCTACTGTCAAAACCAGCATTCTACTTGAAGGCCCAAGGTGAATATTGGCAGATGCGATGCACGAAATGGAGTCCATGGTGGTCGCCGGATGCTGAAACACCAATTGCGATTGCATGGATCTCATTCCAGGATCTGCCACCTAACTTCTTTGGTAAGGAATTTGTATTCTCACTGGCAAATGCAGTAGGTAGGCCTTTACATGTTGATCTTGCTACTCAAAATGGCACGCGACCTAGTTGTGCTAAAGTGAAGGTCGAGGTGAATCTGCTTGCCACACTGCCACAAAGAATTAAAATTATCGAGGAAGCTGATGAAACAGGTCCTGAAGAATCTAAATGGATTAAAATTAGGTACGATTACATGCCTAAATACTGTAAGACCTGTAAGAAGCAAGGCCATAATGAGGAGGAGTGTTGGGTTATATATCCAGATTTGCATAAGAATGCTACTGGAGAAGGCAAGGAACAAGTGAAAAATCGTGCAATACTTTTGAGTACTGATGTTGTAGGTACAACAGCAAACTCCACCAAGGTTCTGTCAAGTGGAAAAATTCTTGGGAAACAAGTCACTAATCATGCTAAACAGGAATGGATGCAAGCAAGAAAAAACAAGTATAATAGAGACGGGAGAGGCTACATAATTGAGGAAAACAAGGAGAATGAAAGCAGCAAAGGGAAAGGAATGGCTAATGAAGGTGTGGTGATATCAAAGAATCAATTTGGAGCTTTAGAGGTTGAGGATGACAATCAACAGATAATGCAAATGACAGATGGTGCAGGAGATGGAAAAGACAAGACATTAAAGCAAGTAACAGCTTATAAGGAAAAGATCAAGGAGAAGTTATTGGAGGATAATAAGGGAACTTATGTTAATCCTACTGTTTTTGAAGAAGGCAATTCAGTTAAAAATGGTTATGGGGATGGAGAAGGAAAAAACAGGGAAGAAGTTGAAGCTAGGAAAATAAAACAGGAAGCAGTGGAGAGGACAAATATGGTAAGGGAGCCAGGACATTCAACTGATGATGCTGCAGCTAGAAGGGAACAAACAATCGAATGGGTGCACAGGAGATTTGGGACAGATAAGGAAGAACTAAGACTATGCAATGTAGCTACAAACAGATCCTGCCAAGAAATTCCATCTCAAACTCATGAGGAGTCTGGGCAACAAGATGATATTCATGAGGCCAACTCCATCAAGCCTTTATGGAGTGAAGAGGTAGAGGAGATAACTAAGCAGAGATCAGGAGAATTGGTGACAACAAGCAATACAAATGATACCAACAGGAGACATCATATAGAAGCAAGGGGAGACACTGTGGTAAACAGTAACAATAGGATTAGTAAGAATGATGATAATGCAAAATGTAGGGTGAATCAAAGTGAAATTCAAACGGGAAGAGATCATGGAATAAGTGAGAATGGGAGAAGACAAGAAATACCAAAACAACAAGAGTTGACTGAACAACAAGGTAATGGAGCAGTAAATCATAGTGACCCTGAAGATATTGTGGCATTTGTTGATGGGATTCCTGTATATGCTTTGGTAAGGGATACTGATGATGATGAGGTGTTAAATACACAAGTACTGCAAGATAAAGGAGCTGATCGAAATGGAATAGTAAATGATGCATGCAATGCTACAGTAAACCCCAACCTTGGGTCTGTGTATGAGCTTCAATACAAGCTTCTGCAAGAACAGTTGGGAATCATGAAAATGCATGGTGCTGTGTCATGTACAGAAGTTGCAGAAAAGGCAATTGTGGCTAGGAATGATGGAGTAGTTGAGTCCATACCTGTGACATGTTCATCAGACACAGGATCTCCTATGCAGATCCAACTTAATATGCCATCAAGGACTCCAAACCAACTGATGCATGATATTATCACTCATAAAGAACTGCCGGATGATATACAACAGTCCCTGATTGAACAACAGTTGCAGATTGAAGTTGAGGAAGATGATGAATCCATAGCTGAAAATTTTAAAGCCATTGCAAGGGAGGGGGACCTATCTCCTAAATCAGCAGCCAGAAGTGGGAAGAAAGACAAGAAAAAGCAACAGAAAGAGCTGCAACCACCTATTAGAATTTTGCCCAGAAGGGCAGCCTCCAATGTGTCTAAATGAATGTCAAGACATTGATATGGAATATAAGGTCTGTGAAGACTCAGCAGGCCTTTCAAAGAGTTATTAATATGCAGAAAGAGCACGGCTTCTTTATTGTTGCACTTATGGAACCAATGCAAAATGTGAAGTTCTTGCAAAATTATAGAAGAAGACTAGGCATGGAGGCTGCAATTTCAAATGTGAATGGAAAGATTTGGTTGTTCTTGGATGCTGTGGTTGAATGGGATCTCTTGATAGACACTGAACAACAAATGACACTCAGAATTTACCATCGGGAGCTTGGCAAACACATGATGATGACATTTGTATATGCCAAGTGTTGTGCACTGGAAAGACTAGAATTATGGGACAATCTGTATTATCTAGCAAGTGATATGGAATTACCTTGGCTTGTTGGGGGTGATTTCAATGTTGTGATGGGAGAGGAAGAGAAGATTGGGGGTCTGCCAGTGTATCCTCCAGAATATGAAGATTTTGCCTTTTGTGCTAACTCGTGTGGATTGTTTGACCTTGGCTATAAAGGTAGTCCATTTACTTGGTGGAACGGGAGACCAAATGCAGAATGTATCTTTAAAAGACTTGATAGAATATTGGTGAACATGTCATTTCAGAATTTGTTTCCAACCATTGAGGTGGAACATCTTATAAGGACAGGATCAGATCATGCTCCTTTATTGATGTCTTGTGGTGAGGAAGCAATGAACTGTGTAAAGCCATTCAAGTTTTTGAACTTCTGGGCAAAACATGAAGAGTTTATAGGGGTGGTAAAACAGAATTGGTTTGCAGACTTCATTGGTGATCCATTCTTAATGTTCAAACAGAAACTGAAAAGAGTTAAAGTTGCTTTGTCAAAATGGAGCAAATTGACTTATGGTGATATTTTCAAACAGCTGGCTATTAGAGAAGATGTAGTGAGAATTAAGGAGAAGCTATTTGAGGAGGAACCTTCCTCTGCAAATAGAATAGTGTTGCAACAAGCACAGGCTGAGCTGAAGAAGTATTTAAACTTGGAGGAGCAATTTTGGAAACAAAAGGCAGGGATGAACTGGTTTGAAGAAGGAGACAGAAACACAAGGTTCTTCCACAATTGTGTAAATGGAAAAAGGCACAAGCTGAAGCTAAAGAGGATCATGGACAGTGATGGTGACTGGATTGAAGAACAGGCAAAACTAGCACAGGCAGCAGTAGATTTTTATTTGAACCAATTTACTAATGCAGGAGATGTTGAAAATTTTGAACTACTGAGCAATGTTCCTACAATGGTGACAGATGAACAAAATGTCGAGCTATGCAGATTACCAAGTTATAAAGAGGTTGAAGCTGCTGTATTTGCATTAAGTGGCGAAAGTGCCAGTGGACCAGATGGTTTCTCAGGTCTATTCTTCCAAACATGCTGGCAGGTCGTGGGACAGGATGTTCATAATCTGGTTGTGTTATTTTTTGAGGGTCGTCCATTGCCCAAATCAATAACACATGCTAATCTAGTACTACTACCTAAGAAACAACAAGTGCAAACTTTCTCAGATCTTAGGCCTATCAGCCTAAGTAATTTTGTCAACAAAATATTCTCCAGAGTAGTCCATGATAGAATTGAAAAAATTTTGCCTTCATTAATTTCATTGAACCAGTCTGGATTCGTCAAAGGAAGGAGTATCTTCGAAAAAATTCTGTTGACACAGGAAGTAGTGACTGACATTAGACTAAGAGGCAAACCAGCAAATGTTGTGATCAAATTAGATATGGCCAAGGCATATGATAGGGTGTCTTGGAAGTTCCTGCTGCATGTACTGAGGAAGATGGGATTTGCAGAGTGCTTCATACACATAGTGTGGAATTTGATATCAAATAATTGGTACTCAGTGATGGTGAATGGTCAGGCTTCAGGATTCTTCCATTCTACAAGAGGTGTGAAGCAGGGAGATCCTCTATCTCCAGCTTTGTTTGTTCTGGCAGCAGAAGTGCTATCTCGATCCTTGAATAAATTGTTCGAAGACAGGCAGTTTAGGGGGTTTGGAATGCCAAAGTGGTCGGATCCTTTGAACCACCTTGCTTATGCAGATGACACCATAATATTTGCATCAGCTGACTCATATTCCTTGCAGAAAATTATGGAAATCTTGTCTTCGTATGAGAAAGAGTCAGGCCAGCTGATTAACAAAGAAAAGAGCTATTATTATGTTCATTCAAAGATTGCTGCAGAACTGAAGGCTACAGTAGCTAATATCACTGGATTTTCTAAAGGAAACTTTCCCTTCACATACCTAGGTTGTCCAATTTTCCACACTAGGAGGAGGAAGAATTATTATAATGACTTGATTCAGAAGGTTAAGGCAAAATTGCATTCGTGGAAAGGGAAGCTATTATCATATGGAGGAAAGGCCACATTGATATCAAGTGTATTACAAAGCATGCCGACTCACATATTATCAGTACTTGATCCACCAAACAATGTCATTGAGCATCTTCATAAGACTTTTGCAAGATTTTTCTGGAGTAACAAAGAAGAAGGGAGAAGTAGACATTGGACAAAGTGGCAGAATCTCTGTCTGCCAAAGGAAGAGGGGGGTATTGGCTTTAGATCTCTATTTGATGTGTCCAAATCTATGTTTGCTAAGCTGTGGTGGAGATTCAGGACATCAAAATCACTATGGACCAATTACATGTGGAACAAATATTGCAAGAAAGAATCTCCAACAGTGGTTCAATTCAGAAATGGATCACATGTTTGGAGAAAATTGTTGGAGGCTAGAGATCAAATGGAGCATGAAATATTATGGGAGATGAATAGGGGATCGACTAGTATATGGCATGAGAACTGGACAGGACTTGGAGCATTATATCATGTAGTTCCTCCAGATTTTCACATAAATGAGGAACTTCAACAAGTGGCAGAATTACGAGTAGAAGGACAATGGAACGATGAACTCTTAAATCAAACTTTCCCATTGGAGATTGGGAATCACATTAAGGAAGAAGTGACATTTACAACTACTGAGGGATATTGGGACATTCCCAGGTGGATGCCTACATCTTCAGGCAAGTTTTCTGTGAGTAGTGCATGGAAGATCTTGAGGCATCGAGAATCTGCTTCTATAGATTATGCTAGGCTATGGACAAAAGGTCTCCCTTTCAAAATCTCATTCTTCTTATGGAGAGTTTGGAAAATAAAGATACCTACAGATGATATATGGAGGGATGGAGGATATATGGTGGTATCTAAATGCTGGTGCTGCCTATCACCTAAAGAAGACTCATTTCAGCACTTGTTCTTAACTAGTGATACTGCAAAGAAAGTGTGAAGCTCATTTAGCAAAGCTGCAGGCTTGGTGATCAACATGGTCTAGGTACATCAAGTTATAAGGGAATGGTGGAATGCAAAATGTTGTCCCAAATTGAAACCTTTGTTTCAAGCAGCTCCGGCAGTCATCCTTTGGGAAATATGGAAGAGAAGGAACACAATGAAACATGGAGGATTTGTGTCGTGCAACAGGGTTATTCATGAAGTAAATAGGACACTGTACCTCTTGGCAAAGGTGAGATATCCATGGCTCTCCGGAATCCCAATGTTATGGCCTGAAATGATCAAATTCTTTGAGAACTATAAACCAGCTATAGTGACTAGAAGAGTTACATAGCAGCTTCCATATGATGGTTGGTTTAAATGCAACACAGATGGTGCATCGAGAGGGAATCCAGGTCCTAGCTCGTATGGTTTCTGTGTGAGAGATCATCAAGGTGATCTAATAGCTGCCAATGCAAAATTAATAGGTGAAACAACAAATATAGTGGCAGAAGCAAAGGCAATATTGTATGGACTGTCGTATTGTGTGGAAAAGCAACTACATCCTCTGATTTTAGAAACTGATTCGTTGGTGATGAAGAAGGTGATTGAAGATGAATGGGAGGTTCCATGGAGCATAGGGACAGAAGTGAGAAAGATCAAGCACATCAAGAGAACATATAATGTCATATTTCAGCATGTGTTCAGGGAAGGCAACACTGTCGCGGATTATTTAGCTAACCTTGCTTTTTCTTTTGCAGGTAATATTAACTTTCAATCATTTCAAGAACTACCAGCTGAAGGAAAAACATTAATCAACATGGACAAATCACAAATTCCTAATCTGAGAGTTAGGATTGTCAAAAGAAAAGCACCGGATTAATGAAGAGAAAAGCTTATACTATGCAAATGCTATACTCAGTCACATACTGGATATTATTGAATCATTACTCAGTGGTATTAGCATGCTCTCATGCTCAACCTGAGATTGATTTGGTAATTGACAGGAAGGGAGTGTGTATAGCAAAAGCACGAGCATATGTGCAGAATACATACAGAACTATCAGTGGCATCATTTGCGGGATCACTTATCTTGGCATGGGAATGAAGACATTAATGCACAATACACAGCTTCATCGAAATGGTGTAAGTCTGCAGTTCTTGCAACACATCAGGAAAGTCATAATAACTCTTTGGAACGTACCATCATTCACAGACTTGAGATGGTTTTTGAACAGTCTTGGTCATTTGGACATGATTTACATTGGAAGATCAACTGTGATATTGATAGATATGGTAGACATTCGAACATCAATGTCTCATCGAACAAGGATAGATATGAAAAGGGAAGTTGCAATAGCCAATATGAATACAACAGCACCTACTGTTAAGATATGGTTGTGTTATATGCTTGGAATATATTGTATACTGTTGTGTCATTTTCCAGTGGTATTAGTATGTTTTCATACTCAATCTGGAGATGACATAGTAGTGGACAATATATATGTGCTATGTTTCATTGAGGTTCATCGAATTGTAACCACCAGGGCATGCAACAGGGAAACTACAATTAATAAGTGCAGCTTACGATCGACTAATTGGCTAAGTTTCTGTGATTGGAATATGTTGTATATTATTATGTCATTTTCAGTGGTATTAGTGTGGTTTCACACTCATTCTGGAGGTGACATAGTAGTATACAATGTACAAGGGCAACATATATTATCAGACGGCATGTCAATTTTTTGGTCCTACACTGTGGGCATCATTGGCAGGGAGTCTTGCATCGCAATGGCAAAGCAGTTACTGTTAGATATCCCAATGGACATGTTCATCTGGCTTGAGTTAATCACATTAGCAAAAGTCATGGAACCATTACAGCACGACATGGAATTTACAAAAGATACTTGGAACTTACGATCGTGTGGAGTCAAGACATGGTTTAGCTATGCATCTGGTTTGGAAATCTATTTTCATGCTCATTCTGGAGATGATACATTAGTAAACAATGTATATGTGCTATATTCATCACAGGAACATGGCGCAAGAATTGTAATTGTACATTGCAGTGATTTATCTACTTGGAAGCTATGTTTTGCTTCTCTTTTGTGGCACGCTTGGATGGACTTTATCATTGCCCATACCCTTCATACCTTGGCACCTGGTGAGAGCTTGATTGGTGCTACATGGTACTTGAAATGGGCAGAAGAGGCCGATCATAGCCACAAGACATCGAGGCATGGATTTGGACAACATGTTATATATAAAAATAGACATGTCTCTAGTTTTCTATTTTGTTTTCATAGATTCTCATCTTTTAATGCTAAGGTAGAACTAGTAGGACAAATTGTACTCTTTTGGACCCGGATTGGGATGTTGTACTCCTTTATTTATCAATATATTAATCACTAGGTACCATGCCTAGTGGTATATTTGCTAAAAAAAAAAAAAAAAAAAAAAAAAAGCTTTTTTTTTTAAAACCCTAAACCCAAAAAAAACCCTCTACCTTCTCTCTAGGAAGAAGGATGAATAGTGCTCTCGTTACTATTCATCTTCACTAATTCCAGATTTTGGTGGTGGATCATAACAAATTTGGTCTCAAAACAATCCATTTCTTATTGCGAACAAGCTCTTATTGTTTTTGTCCGTAAATTTATATCCATTAGTTCGAGATCTTGATTTTCATGTTCACGTTACTGTAGCAGTAATTTCTTCTTCAGCAATTTGACTGGTTTAACGTGAAAATTGCTGATACTGTAGCGTTGGCAGCATCACTTTGGAGACTGAGCTGAATCAATTAACGTGACTGGATGGATTATCACGTTACATTCAGTTGCACAAGCTCGTAGTAACAATACTGTAGCACGCAGCATCAGTGAAACTGTGGTTTGTTGTATCTTGAGTTCTTATATTTGCTGGTGTAAGATCGTGGGCTATCTGAAGCATACTTTGGTTTTTGGAAGCAAAAATCAAAAACAGATTTCATTATTGTAACGTGAAACAATTACTGGAGAACAGATACTGTATCAAGCAGACTACTGCTTCATTTCAGTTATTTCTTTTCTGGGCTATTGTTTTGATCTGCATCTATTTGATAAGTTGAAGGGAGTTATTTCATGGCCTGCAAGGCCGGCGACCAGCCTCCTACAATGGCTGGTCAGCCCTCTCTAGCATCCACCTCCATCGATACATCAAAACTCAAGCCTTTAGACTACTCCAACTTACTAAAACCAGCAGTACTAAATGCAACAACGAATAGACCTACAACAGGTGAGTCTATTCCATGGCATCAAGCTGTTTTACTACAAGGACAACCCATGGTTAAGTTCACCGAAGCAGAGGTTGATTGAATGAATTCAATTGAAGGTTTGCAACAAGCAGTGGTTTGCAAATTCTCATATGGCTGGCCTGAACTTACGGAACTACGACAAATAGTTCCGATTCAATGCGGAGTTAAAGGTGAGTATACTATTGGCTACCTTCGCGACAAGCATGTATTAATAAGATTCACACTGTGGCAAGATTTTGTTGATTTTTCATCAAAGAGTGTGTAGCATGTTAAAGATAAAACTGGACAAGATTATCAATTGAGGACCTTGATTTATGATGCAAGATTCAAGGTTGGTGAGGAAACTCCAAAGGTCATGGCGTGGATTTCGTTTCCAAATTTGTTGCCAACATACTTTGTCAAAGAATGCTTGTTTTCATTGGCTTCTGCTGTTGGAAAGCCACTACATCTAGATTTAGCTACGATCAACAAGACAAGGCCAAGCTGTGCAAAAGTTAAGGTTTTAGTTGATCTCCTAGATGATCTTCCTAACAAGGTGCGAATGGACATTTTGAATGAAACAACAGGAACAGTAAGAACTGAATGGGTGACTGTTAGATATGATTATTTGCCAAAATATTGTAAAGAATGCAAGTTACAAGGGCATGACATGTTTCAATGTTGGAGAATTCATCCGGAGCTAATGGAAAACAAAAAAGTTGAGCAGAAGAGTGCAAATGAAAATAATATTGTCCAGCACCATAATGCAGCCAAAGAAAATATGGAACCTGCAAAACAAAATGCTCCCATTATGGTTCTTACCAGTGGCAAGGTGGTTGGTAATGTTGGGCCTCAATGGAAGGAAGTTAGAGATAACAGAAATCAAAACAAAGGAAAAAAAGTCGAAGGCAATGCTGAAACTGGGAAGGAACTTGTTGCTGTGGATAATGATGTACCTGCACAAATACAAATGACCAATAAATATGCTGTCTTAGAAGACGATTTTGGTGAGGATAATGAAACTAATCAGCTAGCAGTAGTTGAGGAAACACAAAACTCACCTCTTTCACAAAATGAATTTGTGAAACACACCCCAACGGATGCAAAAGAAAATGGGGCATGGGAGAACAATCAATTGGCAATTCCACCAGTTTGTATAGCAAAAAATATTGCAACAAAGGTGACAGCTACTGTTATCCCTTCTTCAATGGAGTTTAATGCAACAAAGGTGGCAAAAAATACAAAAGGAGATAATGTCAATCTAGATAAATCACCAACCATCAACAACGAATCCACAACTCAACGGGCCAATGGAGCATTTCAGGCAAATGTGATCATGAATCAGTCATGTCAGGATATTCCATCACAATCAATAGATACTGAAGCGCTTGCTGAATACAACATTTTGAAAGAAAAAATAGATTTCAAAAATGGAAGTGTATGGTGTAAGCAGAGGGAGGACGACACAGATGAAGGAGATTTGTCAGAAGGATATGAAGAGGAAGAAAACAATATGATAGAGGATGAAGATGATCCAAATGGAGATGAAACTAGTGTCAATGGGACAAATAACAATGAAGAAGAGCAGAACATTGATAAGACAAACCAAAACTCTCACACAAAGAATCCCTTTGAAGGCTCAACCTCAAAAAGAATGCAATTTCATAATGCAGGTTTAGAGGAACCAATTGACCCTGGTAATAATGCGGAACTTGAGAAGCTGAGTAATGTAAATAAAGGAGGAGATGAGACAGCTTTAATTAACATAGAAGTGAGGCAGATTGCTAAAGATCTGATGCAGAAACAAGATCAAGTTCCTAATGAAAATGCAAAAGATGCTATTGTCCCAAAAGCTGCAACAACACAAACTGTAGTAGCATCTCAACAGCACAAGTTTTTGGAAAAAACCAAGGCAGAAATGGGAAAAGACCTAGATGCAGAATCAACATGCCAGAACTTCAAAAATGTGGCGAAACTAGGAGATTTATCTCCTACACAGATCGAGAAAGGAAAATCAGCTGGAAGAGGCAAGAAAAAGCAAATAAAAGTTTCTAATTTCATGCAACCAGCACGTGTTCAAACAAGAAGGAATGGCTCGAAATCCAATAATCAGATATGAATGCCTTAATCTGGAATATAAGATCAGTGAACACTCAAAGAGCCTTTGAAAGGCTCATCACAATGCACAGGAAATACCATTTTGAATATATTGGATTGATGGAGCCAATGCAACAATCAAGAAAACTGGAGAATTATAGGAGACAGATTGGATTTGAACAAGCTTTTGTTAACATTTCTAATAAGATTTGGGCCTTTATTGATGGAAAATATGATGTTACAGTTGAGATCGATTCAGTACAACAACTCTCTTTGAGGCTTTTTGATACTGAAGAACACAAAGAATTTATGCTAACACTAGTCTATGCTAAATGTGATCACCTTGACAGAATTGAACTGTGGGACTCTTTGTATTACTTAGCCGCTGATATGACTATGCCATGGTTGGTAGGGGGGACTTCAATGTGATATAGGATGAGGAGGAAAAGTTTGGAGGCTTACCTGTCCCATTGAATGAGGTAGATGACTTCCGTCATTGTATGACCACTTGCAACTTGACAGATTTGGGATTCAAAGGAAGTATCTATACCTGGTGGAATGGAAGAGCTGAAGAGGACTGCATTTTCAAAAGATCGGACATAGTCTTCACAAATATGGAAATGCAGCAGTTGTGCCCAGGAATAGAAGTTGAGCATTTACCAAAAATAGGATCTGACCATTGTCCTTTGCTAATAACAACACCTGCAGAAGTTGTTCAAATCAAAAAGAGCTTCAGATTTCTATCCTTTTGGACAAAACATGAATCTTTCATACCATTGGTAAGAGAGAATTGGATAGCAGATTTTTACGCCAACCCTTTTAGCCTATTCAACCACAAGCTTAAAAAATTGAAAAAGGCTTTATCTACATGGAGTAGGGCAACATATGGTGATATTTTCCAAAAGATTGCAAGTCTTAAAGAAGTGGTAAAAGTGCATGAAGCGCAATTTGAGATCAGCCCTACCGCACAAAATAGGGAAAGATTGCGGAAAGTACAGGCAGACTTATTTAGGTACTTGGCTTTGGAGGAACAATTATGAAAACAAAAATCTGGAATGATGTGGTTTAATGAAGGTGACAGGAATACAAAATTTTTCCATGCGCATGTAAATGGGAAAAGGAAACGACTTCAACTCAGAAGAATTCAGGATAATGAAGGGAACTGGATCGAAGATGCTAATGCTATGGCAGAAGAGGCTGTTAATTTTTTCCAAAAACAATTCCATGAGGAGATGGCACCTACTGATTTTGATATAATTAACCATATACCGTGCTTGATAAACTCGGATCAGAACCAAGAATTGATTAGGGAACCATCAGAAGAAGAAGTTAAAGATGCAGTCTTTGGATTAAATGCGGATAGTACTGGAGGTCCAGACGGATTCAATGGCCATTTTTTCCAAACATGCTGGGACATAGTGGGATCAGATGTGTTTGAAATGGTAAAGGCATTCTTTTGCGGCCATGATTTGCCAAGATTCATCACGCACACAAACCTTGTGATGATACCAAAGAAGAATGACATTGAGACTTTTTCAGATATGCGACCAATAAGTCTCAGTAATTTTATCAACAAGGTATTTTCCAGGGTAATACATGCAAGGATGGTTGGATTGCTACCCAATATTATTTCAAATGAACAAGCAGGCTTCGTCAAAGGACGCAGTATTGTTGAAAATGTCCTACTGACACAAGAGATAGTCACTGACATCAGGTTGAGAACCAGAGCAGGTCCCAATGTAGTCATCAAGCTCGATATGATGAAAGCATATGATCGAGTTTCATGGCTGTTTTTGACGAAAGTTATGAGACAAATGGGATTTAATGAGAGGTTTATTGGTTTAGTTTTTGGGACTATATCCAATAACTGGTATTCAGTTCTTTTGAATGGACAACCTCATGGCTTTTTCAAATCAACAAGGGGTGTTAAGCAGGGTGACCCTTTATCACCTACTTTGTTCATCATTGCAGCTGAGGCTTTATCTAGAGGGCTAAACTCACTACATCAGAATTTATACTTTTGTGGGTATGGCTTACCAAAATGGAGCCCGAAAATCAACCATTTGTCGTATGCAGATGATACGATCATTTTTTCCTCCTCAGATGAAACTTCATTGCGATTAATAATGGAAATCCTGACAGCATATGAGACAGCTTCCGGTCAGCTCATCAACAAATCCAAATCAGCAGTCTACATGCATCATCTCACGGAGGAATCTGCAAAAAGGAAGGTCGAATGTGTTACTGGTATATGTAGAAAAGACTTCCCTTTTACTTATCTAGGATGCCCCATTTTCTATCAAAGAAGAAAAATGGATTACTATCAAGGATTAATCAAAAAAATCCTAGATAAAATTCAATCATGGAAAGGGAAACTTTTGTCCATTGGGGGGAGAGCAGTTCTTATCTCTCATGTCCTACAAAGTATGCCCATACACTTATTATCGGCTATTAATGTTCCAACTTTCGTAATTAACATAATTCATAAGCTTTTGGCAAGATTCTTTTGGAGTAATTCTGTTGATGGAAGAAGTAGGCATTGGGCATCATGGGATACATTATGCTTACCTTATGATGAAGGAGGAATAGGTTTTCGATCTTTACATGATATGTCCAAAGCTTTATACTGCAAACTTTGGTGGAACTTTAGAACTAAGCCTTCTTTGTGGAGCCTTTTTCTGAGTCAGAAATATTGTAAGAAAATGAATGCTGTCACTGTACCTTGGCGAGATGGATCTCATACCAGGAGAAAAATGCTTGAGTGTAGGGATATTGTAGAGCATCAAATAGCATGGCAAACAAAAATGGGCTCGTCTTTGTTTTGGTTCGACAATTGGACAGGTCTAGGTGCCCTTTATTTTGTCACGCCCTATGAATTTTTCTGCGATGAATCCATTCAAAATGTTCATGAGGTGGTTCAGGGGAATAGATGGAATTCAGTCATGCTTCATCAATTATTACCTGCAGACTTAGTTGAATATATACAGAATCAAGTGAAACCACCAACTCATGCTGGAATGCTTGACAAACCTGTATGGAAACAAGAACAAGGAGGTGATTTTAAAACAAAATCAGCATGGGATTATGTGAGGAGGAGAACAGATCCATGTAATGCATACATAAATATGTGGATAAAAGGGTTGCCATTAAAAATTTCTTTCTTTATGTGGAAGGTTTGGAAAAACAAGTTACCTCTGGATGATTTCTTCAAAAGATTGGGCTACCACATGCCTTCCAAATGTTGGTGTTGTGCTTTTCCAAAAGAGGAGACGATGACACATCTTTTCTTCAATTCATATGCTTGCTAGAAAGGTGTGGAATCATTTTCTTCAACCTGCAGGTGTAAATGTGAATGGATTAACCTTCCATCAAGAAATTGTTAAATGCTGGACTTTGAATACAATTGCAAGGTTAAAACCAATTATCCAAGCTCTACCTTCCATCATAGTATGGGAACTATGGAAGAGAAGAAATGCATATAAATATGGTGAGCATGTCTCTGTCAACAGAGCCATTTTCCAGATCTCAACACTGATTCAATCTTTGGTGAAATATAGAAAGCCTAGCCTACAGAATATCCCACACAAATGGCCAGATTTACTATCCATGATGGAACAATATGTACCTAAGTTGAAATATACTAAGGTTATATGGGAATTTCCGGAACAAGGTTGGATAAAAATAAACACAGATGGCGTTTCTAGGGGTAATCCACGAAGAAGCTCAATTAGGTATGTATTGAGAAATGAAGATGGTAATATAGTCTATGCTTGTGGAAAGGAGATTCAAGATGGATCAAACACAGAAGCTGAAGCGAAAACCATTTTGGAAGCTCTAAAGTTCTGTGTCAACAACGATTACATATTAATTGATCTCCATACAGATTCGATGATGCTTAAAAATGTGATACTTGGGGTATGGTCTACACCATGGACTATTGCTGAAGAAATTGAAGAGATAAAGGCACTGATGGACAGATGTAATGTACAAATATCACACACACTCAGAGAAGGCAACCGACTAGCAGACCATATTGCCAATTATGCTATTGACAACGGCCCCTTTGAATGTCATAGTTTCTGGGAACTTGATGTCAAGGGAAGAAAGATTATGAATAGTGATAAACTACATTGTCCATACATAAGAGTGAAGGTTGCAGGACAATAGAGAACAAGGAACAATTGAGGAGGAGGATAAAAATGAATGTATTCATGATCATCATAAGCAAAGTTAAGGAGAGTAAGGTGACAAGCAGTTTTTCTAACAGGTTTTCTTTTTTGCAGGAGAGTTTATCAGTACCTAGCTCTCAGTTACATAACGAGAGGCTGTCGACAAAAGCAGGAAAAAAAAACAAATTTCAATTACTTCCACAAATGGTAGCAAAAGCAAAAGAATTAAGGCTACACATTGGGACACATATGGAGGCTGGAATAATCACGTGTGAACCACTGTCTTGGACAACTAAACTGGTAGCTTTGGATGCACACTTGTTACCTTGGAATCTGGACAGCGACAGACATAACATGGGAAGCTGCTGGAATCCCGCAGCTTTGGGAATTTTTTAAGATAAAGCTGGAGCACATCTGGATCGTGTAACGCAATGGCAGTCACGCATGTGAACTGCAAGTATATGGCTGCTGCTTTTGGTCCAGAGCTGGAGATGCAATGCTCGCGTGAATCTTCTTCAAATATAAGTAAAATCGGGCATATTTGGATATCGGTAAACACTAACGGCTGCATTTCTTTAAATGCACGCCTGGTGCTTTGGGTTTCTAATTAACGCATGGCTGGAGAAGGCGAAATTTTGAGAAGAAACATGTTGCGTTACTGCAAAATTGTAATTTTGCATAATGCACGTAAGGACATGGGATACTCTTGCAAATGGTATAATTTCATGGGACGCAATCATGTACTAATGCAATGACACTAAATACGACCTCTATGGGTGGTATTAGTACATTGTGCTCATTACCTTGAGGAAGGAAATATGACATTGCATGTACATGATAGACCAACTATGGAGTTAATGTACAAGTTCTTGAATTGGCATCACTTTTAATTATAGTATGCATTTTGTGATACTAAAGTTTGAGTATACCACTTAACTTTGGTAATAGGATAAATGTAACTGTCAAATTTTATTTCTTTCATTTCCTTGGTCTTTCGGACAATGTAATTACATTTCTACTTTTTTTATTAATATAAAACATAACCCTAGGCCATGCCTAGTGGATTCAAAAAAAAAAACCCTGCTTTTTTTCTCTGCCTTCTCTCTACATTCTAGTGAGAGAAAGCTTGCGATTTTGCTGCCATGGCCAATTTGGCCGGCGGCCAGCCATCTTTAACGGCTGGTCAGCCTTCTAATAACAATTCCCAACAGCCTACTACTACAAACAACATAATTCAACCTTTGGATTATTCGAAATTGCTAAAACCTGTTGCTTTAAATAATGCTATGCAAACGTCGAATGCAAAAACTACTACTGTCGAGCCTATTCCAATGAAGCCAGTTGAATATCTCAATGGACAACCAATAATTAAATGGACTGAAGCAGAAGTACAGCGCATGGATATAATTGAGGGACTTCAATATGCAGTTCTTGGAAAATTCTCATATGGCTGGCCTGATTTGCAAGAGATCAGACGTATACTTCCAATTCAATGCGGCATCAAGGGAGAATGTAATATTGGATTGTTAAGGGATCGCCATATTTTAATTAGATTGACATTATTGGAAGATTATACGAATTTATCTTCTAAAAAGGCAATTTATTTGAAATCAAAAACTGGAGATTATCAGATGAGAACATTGATGTATGATTCTAAGTTCAAAATCGACCAAGAAACTCCGAAGGTAATGGCATGGATTTCTTTTCCAAATTTACTTCCTACTTTCTTTGTTAAGGAGTGTCTCTTTTCGCTAGCATCAGCAGTAGGAATCCCTTTGCATCTAGATTTGGCAACTATTAACAAAACTAGGCCCAACTGTGCAAAAGTTAAAGTACAAATAAATCTGCTAGAAGAATTGCCTCAAAAAGTTCGAATGGATATTGTGGATGAGGTTACAGGCAAAGTTAGAACTGAATGGGTTAAAGTTCAGTATGACTATATCCCAAAGTATTGGAAGGAGTGCATGCTTCAAGGACAAAATGAGGAATCGTGATGGAGACTTCATCCAGAACTATATGTTGAACCAGTCAAGAATACTAAAGTAGATGATGATCGGGGTAAGGATGGGAACAAAGATAATAATCCAATTATGATTTTATCTAGTGGAAAAGTAGTTGGGAATGTTGGAGAGCATTGGAAGCAGATCAAAGACAATAGAATAAGAAAGGATGCTATTCAACAAGTTGATCAAATCACAATGGGGAAAGAATTGGTGCCAGTTAATACTGATAATAACGGTAGGAACAATATGACAAAGGAAGTGAGTTTTGTTGAGGTAGAGGAAAATAGACAAAGGGAAGCCGATGTTGTAGGCAAAGAACTTACTCCAACAAAGGTAGCTAATACACAACAGCTTCAAATATCTAACAAATTTGCTTTATTGGAGAATGAAGACAGTGAGGCAGATCAACCAAATCAGTTAGCACTAGTGGTTGCAAACAAAGAGCAAAATACAACTACTAAGTCTAAGGAAGCTGGGAGATCACTAAATGCTGCAGCACCCATTTTTGCTCCTACAGTAGCAATTAAGAATGGGACACAAGTTGCAACACAGGACACAGAGGTAGTACAAAAACAGCAGATACAGCAGAAGGAGACATCTCAATGGGTAAATAGAGCTTTCACAGTTAATAAAGTTACAATGAATCAGTCTTGCCAAGAAATACCATCTCAATACACTGAACCTGAAGAAGTAGCTGAACAAGAAGTTTTAAAGAAGAAAATAGACTGGACAAATGGCAAATTGTGGCATAGTCAAAATGAAGAAGATCCTGATGAAGGAAATCTATCAGAAGGGTATGAAGAGGAACAAGTTGGAGCTGAAGAAGAGGAATTACAAGGTGAAGAAATAAGTGTGAATGGGGAAACCAACAAAAATAGGGAACTGGCAATACAAAACAATACAACTGTCATGTTAACAGATGTGATGGTGGAACCAGTTGTTGGTGAACAAATAGATCCTGAGGATCCAGGGGGAGGAGAGCAACAGATGCAGAAACAGGACAATGGTGGAACAATTGAGCAACATGAAGACATAGCAGTCACAGCACAGAAAAATGACATAATTAGTACCAAGATCACACATGCTGAACAGACCAAGACAAAGTAACTGGTTTCTAAAGTAGCAGAAAAGCAGATTGCAGTAGCAGACATAGTGGACACAACAAAGCATGATTTATCACCTAAAGGAAGAGACCTAGATGCAGAATCAACTTGCCAAAATTTCAGAGACATTGCTAGGCAAGGGGATATATCACCAAAATTCACAGACAAGAGTAAATCAGCAGGTAGATGAAAGAAAAAGAAGGAAAACACCAATGTTCAACCCTCAGGGGTACAAACTAGGAGGAATGCATCTAAATCCATTAATTAGAATGAATGCTCTAATTTGGAATATTAGATCAGTCAATACAAATAGAGCCTTTGAGAGGCTAATAACAATGCATAGAAGACATCACTTTGATTTCATTGGAGTGATGGAACCAATGCAACAAGCAAGAAAGTTAGAAGACTATAGGAGACAGATTGATTTTGAGCAGGCTTTTGTAAATATTTCCAATAAGATTTGGGCCTTCATAGATGGTAAGTATGATGTAACTGTGGAGATAGATTCAGTGCAGCAGCTAACACTGAAGTTATATGATACAGAAGAAGAAAAGGAATTTATGCTTACATTAGTATATGCAAGGTGTGATCATCTTGAAAGAATTGAATTGTGGGATTCACTCTACTACTTAGCTAGTGATATGACTATGCCATGGATAGTTGGGGGTGATTTTAATGTTATTTGGGATGAGGAAGAAAAATTTGGAGGTTTGCCAGTTCCTATCAATGAGGTGGATGATTTTCGACATTGTATGAATACATGCAACCTTGCTGATCTAGGTTTTAAAGGGAGTATTTACACTTGGTGGAATGGTAGAGCAGAGGAGGATTGTATTTTCAAAAGATTGGACAGGGTTTTTGGTAACATTGAAGCTCAGCAATTGTGGCCAGGAATTGAAGTTACTCATTTACCTAAAACTGGATCAGATCATTGTCCTCTTTTGATCTCATATGATATAAATACTGTCCCTATTAAGAAGAGTTTCAGATTCTTAAATTTCTGGACAGAACATGAATCCTTTAGAGCAGTGGTAAAAGAAAATTGGAAAGCTGACTTTCATGCAAGTCCTTTTATTCTTTTCAATCACAAGCTAAAGAAGCTGAAGAGTGCATTATCTAAATGGAGTAGAGACACTTTTGGTGACATTTTCCAAAAAATTGCTAGCCTGGAGGAGGTAGTAAGAGTTCATGAAGCACAATTTGAGATTAATCCCACAATTCAAAATAGAGAAAGGCTGCAGAAGGTTCAAGCTGAACTCTTTCAATTTTTAGCATTGGAAGAGAAGTTTTGGAAATAAAAATCAGGTATGCAGTGGTTTAGTGATGGGGATCGAAATACAAAATTTTTCCATGGGAAAAGAAAAAGGTTGCAATTAAAAAGAATACAAAACTCAGCTGGAGTATGGGTAGATACACAGGAGGATATGGCTAATGAAGCTGTGGATTTCTTTCAGAAAAAATTTTATGAGGACACTATCCCTAATGACTTCAGCATTATCAATCATGTCCCTCAGATGATAAGCATGGAGCAAAATCAAAATATGTTGAGTCAACCAACTAGAGAGGAGATTAAACATGCTGTTTTTGGTCTTAATCCTGACAGTGCTGGAGGACCAGATGGATTTAATGGTAGCTTTTTTCACACCTGTTGGGACATAATAGAAGATGATATAGTGGAGATGGTGAAAGCATTCTTTAATGGACATGAGCTTCCTAGATTTATCACTCATACAAATCTTGTCTTATTGCCAAAGAAAAAGGAGGTAAACACATTCTCTGATATGAGACCAATCAGTCTCAGTAACTTCATAAATAAGGTGTTTTCAAGAGTCATACATGATAGAATGGTTGGGATTCTACCTAATCTAATATCAATTGAACAAACTGGCTTTGTGAAGGGTAGAAGTATAGTAGAAAATGTGTTGCTAACACAAGAGATTGTTACAGATATAAGGTTGAGAACTAAGGCAGGGCCAAATGTGATAATTAAGCTGGATATGATGAAAGCTTATGACAGACTGTCTTGGATTTTTTTTATCTAAAGTACTGAGGAAAATAGGATTTAATGAAAGATTTATTAGCTGGGTGTTTGGCTTGATTTCTAACAACTGGTATTCTGTTTTGATCAATGGACAACCACATGGATTTTTTAAATCTACTAGAGGAGTAAAGCAAGGAGATCCACTATCCCCTACTCTATTTATTATAGCAGCTGAAGCTCTCTCAAGAGGTTTAAATTCTCTACACTCTAACAGGCAATTTTGTGGCTTTGGACTTCCAAAGTGGAGTCCTAAGATTAACCACTTATCATATGCAGATGATACCATCATCTTCTCATCCTCTGATGAGACTTCACTGAAGCTTATTATGGGAGTTCTGGCAGATTATGAAGCAGCTTCAGGACAGTTAATCAACAAAGCCAAATATGCAATTTACATGCACCACCTCACAGAACAATCAATTGTATCTAAGGTGGAAAGAGTGGCTGGAATCAAGAGGCAAGAGTTTCCATTCACATACCTTGGGTGTCCTATATTTTATGCAAGAAGGAAGATGGAGTATTATAAGGACTTGATGAACAAAGTGTTGGATAAAATGCAATCATGGAAAGGAAGGATGTTATCTATTGGAGGGAGAGCTATTTTGATTGCTCATGTATTGCAAAGCATGCCTATACACTTATTATCTGCAGTGAATGCACCAGCTTTTGTTATTAATAAATTACATAAATGTATGGCAAGATTCTTTTGGAGCAATTCAATTGAAGGGGGTAAGAGACACTGGGCTTCATGGGACACACTGTGTTTACCAAAAGAAGAAGGAGGTGTAGGTTTTAGGTCTCTTCATGATGTATCCAAAGCTCTGTTTTGTAAGTTATGGTAGAACTTTAGAACTAAGCCATCATTATGGAGTTCTTTCATGAGCCAAAAATATTGTAAAAAGATGAACCCCATTGTAGTCCCTTGGAAAGAAGGTTCATACATTTGGAGGAAGATGTTAGAATGTAGAGATCTTATTGAACACCAGATTTTATGGCAGCCTAGAATGGGATGCTCTCTATTTTGGTTTGGGAATTGGACTGGTCTTGGTGCATTATATTTTATCACTCCACCAGATTTTTATTGTGTTGAATCTATTCAGAATGTTAATGAGGCTGTTCAAGATGGGAGATGGAATGAACAATTGCTGAGACAACTGTTACCTGAAGACCTAGCTGAACATATATTGCAGAATGTCAAGCCACCTGGACAAATTATGGAGTTAGATAAGCCTGTTTGGATGCTGGAAACAGGGGGTGAATTCACTGTGAAGTCAGCATGGGAGTATATAAGGAGAAGAAAGGAACCAGCCAATGCTTACAAGATGATGTGGATCAAAGGCCTTCCATTTAAGGTGTCTTTCTTTATGTGGAAAGTTTGGAAAAATAAATTGCCACTAGATGATTTTCTTAAGAGAGTGGGAATTGCAATGGCTTCTAGATGTTGGTGTTGTGTGTTACCACAAGAAGAAACCTTAACTCACCTGTTCTTTACTTCATATGCTGCTAAGAAAGTATGGAAATATTTCTTATCTAATGCAGGTATTAATGTTGAAGGTTTAAATTTACATCAAGCTATAGTGAGATGCTGGACAGCCCAGGTCATTCATAGACTAAAGCCAATCATGCAGGCATTACCATCAATTATAGTTTGGGAATTATGGAAGAGGAGAAATTCATATAAATATGGTGATGCAGTTTCAGTAAACAGAGTGATTTATCAAATATCAACTACTTTGCAATACCTGGTAAAATTCAGGAAGCCAAGTTTGCAGAATGTTCCTCATAAGTGGCCAGATCTAATTAACATAATGGAACAATACAAGCCAAAGTTGAAATATACAAAGGTGTTATGGGAGTTTCCTGATCAAGGCTGGGTTAAAGTTAATACAGATGGGGCTTCTAGGGGTAACCCTGGTAGGAGTTCTGTTGGTTTTGTTATGAGAAATGATGAAGGAGATATTCTATATGCTTGTGGAAAAGAAATAGAAGAGTGTACAAATACTGAGGCAGAGGTGAAGGCAATTCTTGAAGCTCTAAGATACTGTGTTGCACATGATTATATCCTTATAGAACTCCATACAGATTCAATGCTGGCAAAAAACATAATGATAGAAGAGTGGAGACCACCATGGTTTATTGCTGAAGATATGGAAGAGATTAGGAAGCTGATAGGTAGATGTAATCTGAAGGTGGCACATACATTAAGGGAGGGTAATAAATTGGCTGACCATTTAGCCAATTTTGCTCTTGACAGTGGACCACTGGAATGTAACAATTTTCAGGACCTAGACATTCAAGGAAGGAGAATTGTGAATAGTGATAAACTTCAATGTCCATACATCAGAGTGAAGGTAGCAAGAAGCTAGGGGAGACAACAGAAGGAATTTCAAAGAGAATGGAGCTACCTTGTAGCTCAACATTTGTACATCATACTCAAATCCATCTGGAGGGGAGAATGGTGTTTTTATCTAACATGTTTGTTCATTTTGCGGGCAATAATGCTATACAGGTGGTTTATGGGTTAATTGAAATCCAATTGGTGGTATTAGTGCCTAGCACTCATTCCATTGGATGGATATCACACTCAGCCATCTGTATTATGGAAAGGAGTTTTTGGTTCTCATTTGCAAAGACGAGAAATGAAGGAACAAGACTACTGCCCAGAAATAGAATTGGGCAGAAGGAAAGTGGTACATATAAGCTAGCTAGAATGGCTTATACTAAATTCACAATACAGTATCAGGGAGTGCAGATGCATAAAAGTATTTCAATCGGGCTATTGGTATATGATGCGATTATAGTTTTATTGGTGGTATTAATGCTTTGCATTCAACCCAATGGACTACAATTACAGCTAAACTACAGCCCAAGCAGGAGACAACATATATTTCTAACAAGAGAATACAAAGTGTTGACATCTAAATTTCTTACTTTAAAGGAATCTAGTTGGATGAAGCACAAATGGAAAGAAAAAGGAATTAACAGGGTTTTAAATGCAGACAATAGAATTTCAACACCAAAGGAATTTTATTGGATGATGCATAAGGATAAAGTTACAAAGAAGCATAAGAGGGATAATTGGATTAAGAGCATGCATATACTCTATTGGCTAAAGAAGCTCAAGGTGGTGGTATTAGTACCCAGTACTCAATCCACTGGAGAAGATCTAGCCGTAGAGTATAGGATGGACACAAAGAAAGGTACAATATCATTATTACATACTATGGGATTTAAAGCAGCAAAAAAAGCCAAACAGGCAATGCATATACAGAGGAAACAATTAAAAACAACACAGAAACATGGAAAGAAATCAGGTACTCGAAATGATGGATTCAAATTCCACAGGCAGCTGAACTTTTGGTCGACTCTAGCAGCAACTCTAGTATCTCCATTTTGGTGTTGGAATAGATTTTCCAATTCGGCAGGAGACAAGTTTTTCTCAGTTGAATTTAAAGGAGACAACTAGGGACAGCAGCTCGACATACATCAAAAAACAAAGAACACCATGAGAAGAAGAAAAAGAGAAAAGGGTGACATGGAATGGAATCAAATTGACATGAAATTACCTGGAGTGGAGACTATCTCACAATTGAACACACATGAGCAGGGAGCAGCAGATATGGCAAGTTCAAGCATCAGTCAATGGCGGAGACCAGCTGGAGACGGGAATGAAGATCCGAGATTTCAAAAATTCTTTAGGCCTTTCGACATTTCCTATGCTGGAAAGACAAAGAAATGGAAAGCCAAAAGACAGCAAAATGAAATTAAGTGGCGCGTAAAACTTTTTGTAACAGCCACGTGTCCCAATGCATGGTGGCTAATAAAAAGGTTACATTTGCAATTTAGTTGCAATTATATGCTAAAGCTGACATGGCTATGGATGGAAAGAGATGCGGTCAGGCAAAATTTGGTTTTACCGGTAAAAGACAGGAAAAAAGATTTCTTATGGGCCTCCAACTTGAGCCAACAAAGACGGACAGAGATGATGTGGGAACGGGACAAATGCAATTGGGCCAATATTGGACAAAAAATTTACATGAAGATGAAGACCACACTGGACTGGACCTTTCGACATAATTTTATTTTTTATCTTAGTTTTACAAAAATTAGTAGCAAGTATGTGCTATCATTTTTAAGCAGTATGCTTAATCGTGATAATAGGATTTATGTCTTAGTCATAGATTATTTAGTAGCAACAATAGATACTTAGACAATGTTATTTCGTTTGTTTTGTTTTTTTTAGATATATAAAAAACTAGCCCTAGGCACTGCCTAGTGGATTTATTTTAAAAAAAAAAAAAAACCCTAAACCCCCAAAGAATGCTCTGCCTTCTCTCTGCTTTCTCTCTCTAGGACGCCGTCACTGTAGCTGTGAACAGTTACATGAAATTTCTTCATTTTTGAGCAGATCTGTTATGGAAACATCACAAATTTGTTCTTAAAACATCACCAAACATTCTACTTTTGTTTTAATCCAAAGTTCTATGTCAAAAAGCAACAGATCTTAAATTTTACTTTCAAGTTTAAGATTTGTTGAACAACTTTATGATGTTTTAATGATTCACTTTTGGATATCAAAACTACTTTGATTCTGAAAAACGATTTTAAAAATGCTATAGCTGTGCAGAAGAAAAAGCTGTTGCATACTGTTTTTAAGGTTTGTTGACTTTTTTGGTTTTTTGACAAGAAACTGGTTTAGTTCTGAAAATTATTTTGTTCCCTAGAGAGAGAAAGTACTGGCCATGGCCAATCAGGCCGGCGGCCAGCCCCCCCAATTGGCTGGTCAGCCTACCCCCAATCTCGCCCAGCCCTCTAACCCCACACACACAACTACCCAGCCCCCAAAAACTCAAAACGAGACTCAAATACCTATGAACTATGCTGGTGCAGTGAAATATTTGTTGAATAATGCTACAAATCTGCCTAGAGTAGCTGTTGTCGAGCCAATTCCGCTAAGGCGAGCTAAATTACATCATGGTCAGCCTTTAGTTTGTTTTACGGAAGCTGAAGTGGAGTGTATGAACTTAATTGAAGATTTGCAATATGCAGTGGTTTGCAAATTCTCATATGGATGGCCTGAACTGAATGAGTTGCGTCGTATATTGCCTATTCAATGTGGAATTAAAGGTGAATGCATAATTGGGTATTTAAGAGATAGGCATGTTTTAATTAGATTTACTCTATGGCAGGATTATGTTGATTTTTCCTCAAAAAGTGTTCATTATGTCAAAGATAAATTTGCCAATGATTACCAGCTTAGAACTTTGATATATGATGTTAAGTTTAAGGTGGGTGAAGAGACTCCAAAAGTTATGGCCTGGATATCTTTTCCTAATTTATTGCCAACATACTTTGTTAAAGAATGTCTATTTTCATTAGCTTCTGCAGTTGGTAAACCTTTACACCTTGATCAAGCTACAATCAATAAAACTAGACCCAATTGCGCACGTGTGAAAGTTTTAGTTGATTTGTTAGATGATCTACCTAAAAAGGTTAGGATGGATATTATTAATGAGAATACAGGGGAATTAAGGACTGAATGGGTCACCATTAATTATGATTACCTTCCTAAGTATTGCAAGGAATGTAAGCTACAAGGCCATGATATGATGGAGTGCTGGAGATTACATCCAGAATTGATGACAAACATAAGGGAACAACAAAAGCAAGTACCAGATGTTAAAGCAAAGGAGAAACAAAATAATAATGGTCCATTCATGGTCTTAACTAGTGGAAAGATAGTTGGCAATGTAGGGCCACATTGGAAGCAGGGGAGGGATAGAAGAAATCAGAATAATGAGCAGCACATGGGGAACAATAACACTGGAAAGGAATTAATTCATGTACAAGAAGATGCAGAGATGGTGCCTAAAATACAGCATACAAACAATAAGTTTTCAGTGTTAGAAGTGGAGAACAGCGAGGATAAGGCAAAAAATCAGTTAGCACTGGTTGAGGAACAAGTTGAAAATGCTAAAACAGTACAGAAATCGATGCAACTAAATGCAGCAGCACAGCAGTTTGTACCTAACTCTCCACTAAATGCAGCAGCACAACAGTTTATAACAGCTATAATTAACACAAAGACACAAGTCGAGGGAGTTGCAGATCAACAAGTGAAGCAAACAACATCTACATGGGTTAACAAGGCATTTAATCACAACATGGTTACTACTAACACATCAGTCCAGGAAATTCCATCACAAGATACAAGGGTGAACAAGTTACTTGAGGTAGATAATGACAAAGAAATTATAGAAGATTCAAAATTTGAAATGTTCAAAAACAAGGAGAATGCAGAATGGAATGGAGGAAAGTTGTGGTCAGAACAAGTTGAAGAAGACAAAGGAGAGGGAGATATTCCAGATATGATGCAAAGTGAAGAAGAGATGGAAGGAGATAAGGATGAAGATGCAAGTGTGAATAGGAAAGACAAAGCTAACAGCAGTTTAGGGGAAGAAGAGATGTTGTTGCTGATGAATGCAGGATATAACATAGATAATCTACCAGCAATGAAGAAAGACAATGTGGTTAATGGGCAAAGTATAGACCCAGGTGGAACTGGGCAGCAACAAAGAGCACAACAGAGTGGGGTGCCTAAAGACCCCACTCCAACCAATTTTATCATTAATCAACTCACAGAGCAACAATCCAACCAGGATACAAGAGATACAACAGAAGCAGACAAAAAAATCAAAGAAGAAGAAAAGAAGAAGAGCAAGATAGATGAAGCATGTGGTGGATCCACATATCAAATTGTTTCCATTCCAACAAATGGAAAAGAGATGGTGGATACAGACTTCAAGAAAGTGCAGGAGCAAGCTGGAGCTGTAGCAGTCACCGGCAAGGACATGGATGAGGAATCCACTGCCCAAAACTTCAGCAATGTAGCAAGGAGAGGAGACCTGTCACCAAAGTACATTGAGCAAGCAAAATCACCAGCAAAAATAAGAAAAAAACAGTCAAAAGATACATCAAATGCTCCAGCAGGAGGTGTTCAAACAAGGAGGAATGTCACTAAAAGCCTAAATCATTAATGGAAGCAATTATATGGAATGTAAGGTCAGTCAATACAATGCAAGCATTTGAAAGACTGATTTTGATGCACAGACAACACAAGTTTGAATTCATTGGGATAATAGAGCCTATGCAACAAGCTTCTAAAGTGGAGAGATACAGAGCAAGAATTGGTATGGCGCAAGCAGTGGTTAATATCTCAAACAAAATATGGGCATTCATAGATGAGGTATTTGACGTAACTATCTTATATAACATGGCACAACAGCTGACCCTTAAATTCTTCCACACTAAAACTCACATAGAGCTTATACTAACCTTAGTGTATGCTAAATGTGATCCACTTGAAAGAATAGAGCTGTGGGACTCTTTGTATGCAATGGCTACTGATATGACCTCTCCCTGGCTAGTTGGAGGTGACTTTAATGTTGTATGGGATGAGGAAGAGAAGTTTGGAGGGCTGCCAGTTCACATAAATGAGATTGACGACTTCAGGCACTGTGCCAACACTTGTAACTTGTCAGACTTGGGTTTCAAGGGGAGTATCTATACTTGGTGGAATGGGAGATCCGAAGAGGATTGCATCTTCGAGAGACTTGATAGATGTTTGGGAAATCTGGAATTTCAGAAAACTTTTCCAGGTCTTGTAGTTACCCATTTGTCTAAAATTGGGTCAGACCATTGTCCTATGCAGTTGACTTGTGATATTGAGGCTCCTCCTATCAAGAACCCTTTTAGATTCCTAAATTTCTGGACTAAACACGAGTCATTTAAGGAGGTGATTAAGGAGAACTGGAATGCTGATTTTGCTGCAAATCCTTTCATTTTGTTCAACTACAAGCTCAAAAAACTAAAGAAAGTTCTATCAACTTGAAGCAGAGCAACCTACAGAGACATCTTTCAAAAGATTGCAAGTCTAGAGGAGGTGGTGTTGGTGCACGAAAGGCAATTTGAGGTTGCTCCAACAGCAATGAACAGGGAAAGACTCAAGAAAGTTCAAGCTGAAATGATGAGATACCTAGCTATAGAGGAAGAATTTTGGAGGCAAAAGGCGGGGATGGCGTGGTTTAAGGACGGCGATAGAAATACAAAGTTCTTCCATGCACAAGTAAAGGGCAGAAGAAAAAAACTACAACTGCAGAGAATTAAGGATAGACAGGGCAACTGGATAGAAGAGGACAAGTGCATAGCAGAAGAAGCAATTCAATTTTTTCAGGAGCAATTTACAGAAGCTGCAGTACCAACAGATTTCAGAATAATGGAGCATATACCTAGACTGATTGAGGAAGAGCAAAATGAGAAGCTGATTGCTAATCCAACTAAGGAAGAGGTGAAAAAGGCAGTCTTTGATTTAAGTGGTGATTCAGCTGGGGGACCTGACGGTTATACTGGTGCATTCTATCAATCTTGTTGGGATATAATTGGGGATGATATTCATGCAATGTTACTAGCCTTCTTTAATGGACAACAACTACCTAAATGTGTGACTCACACTAATTTGGTTCTTCTGCCTAAGAAGAAGGAGGTGACTACATTCTCGGATCTAAGGCCTATAAGTCTCAGCAATTTTGTGAACAAGATTTTCTCTAGGGTGATTCATGAGAGATTAGTAGACTTGATGCCCGGTATTATTTCAGAAGAACAAGCAGGCTTTGTAAAAGGAAGGAGTATTGTGGAAAATGTTCTTCTAACCCAGGAGATCATTACCGACATTAGGTTGAGAACAAAAGCCGGTCCTAATGTTGTAATGAAGTTAGATATGACTAAAGCCTATGATAGGGTGTCTTGGTTATTTCTAACTAAGATGTTGAGAAAGTTTGGGTTTTGTGAAAGGTTTATCGTCATAATCTTTGACATGGTTGGAAATAACTGGTATTCCATACTAGTTAACGGTCAGCCACATGGATTTTTCAAATCCACTAGAGGGGTTAAACAGGGTGATCCCTTATCACCAGCCTTGTTTATCATAGCAGCCGAGGCACTGCCAAGGTGCTTAAATTCATTGCATTGGAATCTGCATTATTGTGGTTTTGGACTGCCAAAGTGGAGTCCAAAAATCAATCATCTAGCATACGCCGATGATACCATTATTTTCTGTGCATCTGATGCTACATCCCTAACGCTGGTAATGGAGATTCTTAGCCAATATGAAGTGGCTTCAGGCCAACTGATCAACAAAAGCAAATCAGCAGTACTGATGCACCATTCGACTGATGAGGAGGTGGTTAGAAAGGTAGAAAGGATAACTGAAATGGGCAGGCAGGACTTTCCATTCACTTATCTTGGTTGTCCTATTTTTTATGCTAGAAGAAAGTTTGATTATTATCAGCTTATGATCACTAAAGTCCTTGACAGATTGCAGACTTGGAAGGTTAAAATGCTTTCCATAGGAGGCAGGGCAGTATTAATTTCAAGTGTACTACAAAGCCTACCAATTCATTTGCTATCTGCTGTAAACCCTCCTAATTATGTTATCAACAAACTCCATAAGATATTTGCACAATTCTTTTGGAGTAGTTCAGTAGGAGGTAACAGCAGACATTGGGCATCATGGAATACCCTGTGTTTACCTTGCGAGGAAGGAGGAATTGGATTCAGATCCTTACATGATGTCTCCAAGGCCCTATTTTGTAAACTTTGGTGGAACTTCAGGACAAAACCAAGTTTATGGAGCTTATTTATGAGTCAAAAATACTGCAAGAAACTAAATGCAGTAATTGTTCCTTGGAAAGACTGCTCACATGTGTGGAGGAAAATGCTGGAGTGTAGGGACCTTATCGAACATCGGATAATTTGGAAGCTCAGGATGGGATCATCATTATTCTGGTATAACAATTGGACTGGCCTGGGGCACTATACTTTATAGTGCCACAGGATTTTCCTATTGATGAGACCGTTCACAATGTACATGATGTAGTAGAGAGTGGAGCATCGAATGTGAACAGGCTAATGCAGTTACTGCCAGAAGATCTAGCAATGCATATTGTGGAAGCCATAAGGCCTCCATGTGTAGGAAATGAGGGAGATATCCCATTTTTTATGCTGGAACCAAGGGGCCAATTTTCAGTAAAATCAGCATGGGAGTACTTGAGGAGGAGGGAGGATCCTAAAAGAGCATATAAGATGATTTGGGTGAAGGGTCTCCCCTTCAAGATTTCCTTTTTCATGTGGAAGGTGTGGAAAGCTAAACTACCTTTAGATGACTTCATGAGGAGATTGGGGTATTGTATGCCATCAAAATGTTGGTGTTGTATTGAACCTAGACAGGAATCATTAATTCATCTATTTTTCACCTCAAGGGCCGCTGAAACAGTGTGGAGATATTTCTTGCCGAGAGCCGGTATAAGTGTTCAGGGGCTGAATCTTCATCAGGCAATTATAAAGTGCTGGACAGCACCTGTATTGCCAAGATTACAGCCAGTTATGCAAGCATTGCCGGCATGCATCGTATGGGAGCTTTGGAAGAGGAGGAATAGCCTAAAACATGGAGAGGCCTGTATCTATTAGCAGGGTCATCTATCAGGTGTCAACACACTTGCAATACCTAGTTCAATTGAGAAAACTTGGACTACAGGTACCTCACAGATGGACTGCACTGCTGAACTTGATGGAAAATTACACTCCTATGCTCAAATATGAGAAGGTAATCTGGGAACTTCCTACGCAAGGCTGGATAAAGGTGAACACTGATGGGGCATCTAGAGGTAACCCTGGAAGAAGCTCTATTGCCTATTGTTTAAGGGATGCTGAGGGAGATTTGATATATGCTTTTGGGAAAGAAATTTCAGAAGGGTCTAATAATGAAGCTGAACCAATAGCCATAGTAGAGGCCTTGAGGATGTGTAGAACATTAAACTATTCACAAGTATGGCTACAGACTGATTCTATGATGATGAAGAACATAATCGATGGAACATGGAAGCCTCCATGGAGCATTGTAGAAATGCTAGAGCAGATAATTCAGATTCAACAAGAATGTGTTCTTAGGGTGTCCCACATCTATAGGGAAGGAAACAAGCTAGCAGATCACTTGGCAAATTATGCGCTTGACAAAGGTATGATCGAGTGCCATGATTTCTGGGAGCTTGATGTGCAAGGGAGGAGGATAGTGAATGCAGACAAACAGCAATGTCCATACTTAAGAGTGAAAGTAGCAAGGAGATAAAGGGAGGAATGGTGCTACAACAATGAGGAGCATTAGAAGGAGATCATCACACTCAAATCTTTATAGAGGATAGTGTGATGATAGGGTTTTTTACTAACAATGTTTTCTGTTTTGCAGGGTTTAGATATGTATTATGTCTTGTTACTTTGTTTCTTAGGGTGGTATTAGTATTTTATGCTCATCCCCTAAGAGATGAGGCCGGGACATATATACATGTAGAGCTACTACAGCAGCAACAAAATAACAACAACGGGAGGCAACAATTTACTCATGAACAACATGATGCTGGAATTTTTAAAAGTTTCAGCAGAATCAAAAATGCACCAACATGGTCAAGTAATGGTCCCAGAATGTTTAAGAGAATTGGGCACAAGAATACAGAGGATTCTAAAAGAAAGGAAAAATGGCAAGATCAGGCTAAATCAACACATGCATGAGTTCAAAGATACAGAAAGCATGCAACGCTACTAGCTATTCTTTATGATTTAAGGAAGCCCCAGATGGTGGTATTAGTACTGAGTACTCAATCCATCGGGGAAGAATTAAACATAGAGGGTAGTATAGTGAACATGAAAGGCAGAAATTTTACACATAAGAACCACAGGATTTTAAATACAGTTTTTAACTCAGATGTATATCATGCAGACAGAAAAATTCCTACATTACAGGGATTCGTTTGGATGAAGCATGTGTATATCAAAGCAACAAGGCGCAATCACAGAATAAAAGATAAATACACTGGAGTTAGGAATCTTACCCGGAGAATGGAGCTTCATTTTGGCAGCAACAATAGTAGAACACGAGCAGCGGCAGGTTCGACCACAGTCCAAACAGCAGCAACACAGGGGAGGTAGTAAAAACCCTCAACATGCAAAAATAAGGAGAATGCAGATTAGTAGAAGAAAAGGAGAAATGGACAGTATTAGTAGCAAAGAGAAGGGAATGAAAATACCTGGAGCTGGTAAGTCGAGCTTAGCAGAACGAGGTGAAGCAAGAAGCGGAGCCAGGAAAATCAGTGTACAAGTCAAAAGAGAAAACATAAGTATAAGGAGATGGCAATGTGTTAACAAAAGAAATAAAACAGAAAAACACATTGCAATGAATACCTGGAGCGACATAGATGTAGCAGAGGAATATCGACAGTGGTGCAGTGACATGCAGTGGACATTCATTGGAGAAGATGAAGCAATAGAAGAAATACATTTTAGTAAAAGGAGAGGAGAAAATAACAATGATGGAAACATAGTGAAAAGAATACCTGGTGATGAAGTCTTCTTATCACCAAAAGAAACTTGCATGCTTTTGGAAATACGAAAGCTAGATAGAAGAAATGAACAACATCGTCTATGGTGGAGTGTTTTCATCGGAGAAGAGGAGCAGTCAAATGGTGAAGAATCTACTGGGAGGAGTGTTGGGAGAGAGAGAATTTGTGACAGAGATAAAAGATGGAAGAGAGGGATAGTGGAAGAAAGTGTAGAGAGTCTAAAGTCATTCGATATACACTATACAATGTATTCATTTGTCTGGAGTATTGCAGTAATCCAACGGTGGTGTGCAGAGATCGTAGGGTGGAAATTGAATGCTGAAGAGATAAGGCATGCATGGGAAAAAGGAAAGGTCAGTGTATGGGGAAAAGGAAAGGATGTATTAATTGCAGTAACACGCCTTTGTACTAATGCTCAGGGTTCGTTTCTTAATGTGGTTAATGTTGGATATCAATTAATTGGTGCATGTATCCAATGTGGTCTTCGTAATTCATTTTTATTAAGTGCACTGGCTAGGAGTTTAATGGGAATGTGCAAAATAAGGTTAAGTATGCAAGATTGGATTTGGGAATTGGATTATGGCTACAGGCTGCAATTTGTAGTGGTTATTGACAGGCGGTTAGTCAAGAGATGGGAAATGTGGCTAGTTTGGCAATTAGAATTTCAGGGGCTAGGATGGAATTGGGGTCACGCGTGCAAAATTCAGGGATTAATTATAGGGGGCTATGAGTGTAATTTGGCGGAATTGGGCAGCTGTATGTCAGAATTTTTAATGCCAGTTAGTCACATGGGTTACTGGTGTAAGGCGTGTAACGTTATCTCCAAAGCTGAAGTGATAAGGTGGGTATGGAGAAATGGAAATGTCAGTGCATTGGGGAAAGGAGAGGACAGTGTATTGGGAAAAGGAATTCAAAAGGTGACAGATTGGTCTTGGAAACAGCTGAGTACGTTGGGAGTATTAATTGAGGTAGGTACTGGAAAATGGCTAATTGCAATTGGATGGAAATGTGGCTACGCGTGCAAAGCTGAACAATTTGGGATGGGCTACGGCTGTAAGTCCTGGGTGGAAATGGGCTGCTACTACTGTAAGTGTGACTGTAAATTTAGGGGTGCAATACATGCTATCACATGTGTTGGTTTTATTTATATTACGGTAAAGTGGCTACGAATTAATTGGTTAGGAGGAATTAGGAGGGAAATGTGGTTATTTGTTAAATTACAAAATGAGGGAATAATGTGGTTTGACCGTTGGAAAATTAAGAGTTTGCTGGGAATAGTAATCCAACGTGTAATATTACACAAAGATGAAGTGATAAGGAGTGTATGGGGAAATGAAATGGTCAATGCATGGGGAAATGGATTGTACAATAAGAGGGAGACAACTGGGTATGGGAAAAAGGAGAGTAGTTGGGAATTAATGTTACATTTAAATGGCTATGCTGACCATTCATTGGTCTTGAGGAGAGTAACAGTGATCCAACGGTCAATTTTAAAACCTGGGTTATGCTACCAAAATGTTGTCACATGGGAACCAGATTGGATGAGTAGGTGGGAGACTGGCACGCGTATGACTATTCACATCAGCAATCAGGACTGTCTCGTGAGGCTATATTTTAAATTTGATTTCCAGTCCCACTTTATTTTGGAAATCGGGCAAGAGACAGGGCGTTATTTGCAATGGAGGGATTTCATGGAATGTGGCTATAATTGCAATGTGGCTCTCACATGGGAGATAGACGGTATAAGGCAGCAGGCATTAATTTCGTTGGGCCTCATAATTGTGCAAAGAAATGATTTTGGGCCTGTTCGAGCGGCTAACATAGGTTGCAAGCGGACTGAAGGTAACTACAACGGGTACAGGCGGATAACTTGGGCCTGTTGGGCTAACTTCGAGACAGGAGTCCAAACAAGTTATAATAGGGCCAAGTTGATTCAACTGGGCTGCTGGATTTATTATATGTATGATCATATGGCAAATTTTAATTTTATCAATGTTTATAGTCATTTTGTGAGATCAATTTTAAGCATTATGCTTAATTTTGATCATAGGTGTTATGTAATTGGTAATTTTTATTTTTACAAAACTTTAGACATGTTTACACTATTATTTGTATTTCTTTTGTTTTTGATATATAAAAATTAGCCCTAGGCCATGCCTAGTGGATTGCCAAAAAAAAAAAAAACCCTACACCCAAAACCCAAAACCCAAAACCCAAAACCCTAAACCCTAAACCCTAAACCCTAAACCCTAAACCCTAAACCCTAGCAAGAGTCTCCTGAAGACCAGGAATAGCAATAGATATAGTCTGGCCCTGAACTGGGGTTGCTGGAGCATCAACCACTGGAGGCTGCTCCTGAACTGGTACAACAGGCGGGTCAGCTGGCACTGCCTCAGTCGCCCTACCTCTAACTCTAGCACGACCGCGCCCACGGCCTCTAACAGGTGGAATTGGAGGTCGTCCACCTCGTCCTGATGCTCGCGTTCTCGCCATCTGCGAGAGAATAGAATATAGAAGTTCAGTTCTCAGAATAACAAGATCGCACGACAGAGTTCAACAAAAGTGAAATTTTCCTAAAGGTTCGAGCCTCCCGAGGATAAGTACAGGCGTCCCCGTACCGATCCACAAGACTCTACTAACCGGCTCAAGACTCATGAGGCCTAGTAAACCTAGGCTTTGATACCAACTTGTCACGACCCCAAATCCGGTCGTGATGGCGCCCAGCACATTGCTAAGCCAGCCTGACCAATCAATATCAACAACGGAGCTAGAAGATCTCTTTAACCCATTTAAGCATTTCAAAATATGAAACAATAGTAATACTTATACTAACAGAGGGGAAACCAAGTGCCGACATCTGTGGGATATACGAGGTAGCTGCAGAGTCCGCAGGACCCAATATTCCTTCCTACTGTCTTTTGATTTTGTATTGACATTTCTTTCCGCACTTGGTATCTTGTAAACCTTTATACACTCATGTTCAGTAGAGGCTCATGACTCTTGACCCTTCGGTCTATGGGAGTTAGTATATTTTGGGACTTGGTTTCCCCGTTGTTAGTATAAGTATTACTATTGTTTCATATTTTGAAATGCTTAAATGGGTTAAAGAGAGCTTCTAGCTCCGTTGTTGATATTGATTGGTCAGGCCTGGCTTAGCAATGTGCTGGGCGCCATCACGACCGGATTTGGGGTCGTGACAAGTTGGTATCAGAGCCTAGGTTTACTAGGCCTCATGAGTGCCAGTATCTATTAATGAGGTAGATGACTTCAGGCATTGCATCAACACTTGTAATTTGACAGATTTGGGCTTTAAAGGGTGTATATATACTTGGTGGAATGGGAGATCAGAAGAAGACTGCATATTCAAAAGGCTAGATAGATGTTTTGGGAATGGAGAGCTTCAACAGACATTCCCAGGACTAGAGGTTACACATCTGTCCAAAACAGGATCTGATCACAGGCCATTGCTTCTGAAATGTGATATAGAGACTCCTCCAGTGAAGAAGTCATTCAGATTCTTAAATTTTTGGATTAAGCATGACACATTCAAAGATTTAGTTAAGGAAAACTGGAATGCAGATTTCAGTGCTAGCCCCTTTGTGCTTTTTAATTTCAAGTTAAAGAAACTGAAAAAAGCATTGTCCCTATGGAGTAAGGCTACTTATGGGGATATATTCCAGAAAATCCATAGCCTGGAAGAAGTTGTTCTGGTGCATGAAAGACAATTTGAGGTTAGTCCAATTGTGGAGAATAGACAGAGACTTCAAAAGGTACAGGCTGAAATGATAAAGTACCTTGCATTAGAAGAAGCGTTTTGGAGACAAAAAGCTGGAATGATGTGGTTCTCTGATGGAGATAAGAATTATAAATTCTTTCATGCACAAGTTAATGGGAGAAGAAAGAAGTTAAAACTAAGCAGAATCCAAGATAGTAGAGGAGTTTGGATTGAAGAAGAGGATAAAATTGCAAAGGAGGCAATAAGGTTTTTCCAGGATCAATTTTCAGAAACAGCAACTCCAACAACATTTGAAATCCTGGATCATGTCCCCACTATGATAGATGCTGATCAGAATGAGGCCCTTATGGCTATGCCTACTAAAGAAGAAGTAAAACAGGCTGTGATGGGTTTAAGTGCAGATTCAGCAGGAGGACCAGATGGTTTCACTGGGGCATTCTACCAATCCTGTTGGGATATTATTGAAGAAGATGTCTTTGATATGGTGAGATCATTTTTTTGTGGCCAACAACTTCCCAAAAGTGTAACCCATACTAATCTGGTACTACTGCCAAAGAAGAAGGAGGTGCTTACTTTTGCTGATATGAGACCAATTAGTTTGAGCAACTTTGTGAACAAGATTTTTTCCAGAGTTATACATGAGAGATTAGTTGATGTTCTCCCTAGATTAATATCTCATGAACAAGCTGGATTTGTGAAAGGAAGAAGTATTGTTGAGAATGTATTGCTAACTCAGGAAATTATCACTGACATTAGGTTGAGGACTAAAGCAGGTCCTAATATGGTGATTAAGCTGGATATGGCTAAAGCTTATGATAGACTATCCTGGTTATTTCTCACTAACACTATGAGGAGAATGGGCTTTTCAGAAAGATTCATAGGCATGATTTTTGACTTAGTGGGAAACAACTGGTATTCTATTTTAATTAATGGCCAACCTCATGGTTTCTTTCATTCAACTAGGGGTGTTAAGCAAAGGGATCCTCTTTCACCTACTTTGTTTATCATGGCTGCTGAAGCATTATCTAGAGGATTAAATTCACTTCATTATAATCCACACTTTTGTGGGTTTGGTTTACCTAAATGGAGCCCAAGGATAAACCACCTATCCTATGCTGATGATACTATTATGTTCTGCTCATCTGATGAGACTTCCTTAAAATTGCTAATGGGAGTGCTACATGCTTATGAAAGAGCTTCTGGACAGCTAGTCAACAAGGCCAAATCAGCTATTTATTTACACCATTTGACAGATTTGGAGGTGGTAGAAAAGGTGTGAAAGAATAACAGGAATTAGGAGGCAAGAATTCCCATTCACTTATCTGGGATGTCCTATATTTTATGCTAGGAGAAGGATGGACTATTATCAGGGTCTAATTACTAAAATCATGGACAAACTGCAAGCATGGAAAGGAAGACTATTATCTGTTGGAGGAAGAGCTGTTCTTATTCAAAGTGTGTTGCAAAGCATGCCTATGCACCTATTATCAGCAGTCAACCCTCCTAGCTATGTGCTTACAAAACTACATAAGATTTTTGCTAGGTTTTTCTGGAGCAGTAATGTTGGTATAAACTCCAGGCACTGGGCTTCCTGGAACACTCTTTGTATGCCTTATGAAGAAGGGGGCATAGGCTTTAGATCTCTACATGATGTATCAAAGGCTCTTTTCTGCAAATTATGGTGGAATTTTAGAACAAAGCCAAGTCTATGGAGTGTTTTTATGAGTAACAAATATTTCAAGAAATTAAATGCAGTAATTGTGCCATGGAAAGATGGGTCTCATGTGTGGAGAAAAATGTTGGAATGCAGGGATTTAATTGAGCATCAAATACTATGGAAGGTAAAGTCAGGATCAGCACAGTTCTGGTTTGATAACTGGACAGAACTGGGAGCTCTATATTTCCAAATACCTCCTGGTTTCCTAGTAAATGAGGAGGTACAAAATGTAAGTGATGTATGCATAGATGGGAGATGGCAGGTAGATAAATTACAGGAATTGCTTCCAGCAGATCTTGCACAACACATTGTGCAACACATCGGACCTCCAGGAGATAGGATGAGGCTGGACATTCCATACTGGATGTTGGAATCTAAAGGCCATTTCTCAGTCAAATCAGCATGGGAGTACATCAGAAGAAGAGACAATCCTAAAGAAGCATTCAGAAGGATGTGGGTGAAAGGGATGCCATTTAAAATCAGCTTCTTTATGTGGAAAGTATGGAAAGCAAAACTTCCACTAGATGATTTCATGAAAAGATTGGGATATGCCATGCCCTCAAGGTGTTGGTGTTGTGCTGAACCCAGTGAGGAATCTCTAAATCATACTTTCTATACTTCTAATGCAGCAATAGTAGTGTGGAAGTATTTCCTAATGAGGGCAGGCATTTCAATAGAGGGTTTAACTCTGCATCAAGCTATTATAAAGTGCTGGACAGCACCAGTACTGGACATGATCAAGCCTTTGATGCAAGCATTACCAGCAAGCATTGCTTGGGAATTATGGAAAAGGAGGAATGCAATGAAACATGGGGATGCAGTGTCAGTTAATAGAGTAATATACCAGGTTTCTAGTACTTTACAATCTCTTGTAAGAGTAAGGAAACCTGGTCTGAATGTCCCTCAAAGGTGGGAGAGTTTATTGCACATGTTGGAGAATTACACTCCTAAGCTCAAATATACAAAGGTTCTGTGGGAATTTCCAAAAGAAGGGTGGATAAAGGTGAATACAGATGGTGCCTCAAGAGGAAATCCAGGGAGAAGTTCTATTGGAGTGTGTTTAAGAGACTCAGCAGGAGATATAGTCAATGCTATGGGGAGAGTAATTAATGAAGGGACAAACAATGAAGCTGAGGCTACAACAATACTGGAGGCTTTAAGACTGTGTAAAGCTATGGAGTTTCAGAACATATGGCTTCAGACAGACTCACTATTATTAAGGAACATTGTGGATGGAATATGGAAGCCACCATGGCAAATTGTAGAAGAAGTCAATGAAATAATCAGCATGAAGGAGGAGTTCAATCTAAGGGTCACACATATTTTCAGGGAGGGAAACAAGTTGGCAGATCACCTAGCTAATTATGCTCTAGACTGGGGTGATGTAGAATGCTCTGATTTTAGGGGACTGGATGTTCAAAGCAAGAGAATAGTTAATGAAGATAAAATGCAATGCCCAAGTATAAGAGTGAGAGTAGAAGGAAGATAGGAGGAGTACAGGAGAAGAATGCCCATGTTCCTAATGGGGGAGATAGGAACACAGGAGAAAATGAGCCTTCTGGCAGGCCATCAAAATCACACCACACTCAAATCCATTTGGAAGAGAGCATGGTGTTTTTCACTAACAATTTTGTTTGTTTTGCAGGTACTTCATATGTACAGGTTGGTTATGTGCTAACAGAAACTCAATTGGTGGTATCAGTGCTTAACACTCATTCCATTGGGGAGAAGTTACACATAATCATATGTACATTACAGATGCTGAGGTGCAACATAATGGGAGTTCATAGAATCTGCCATTATGACACACAAGGGGCAGACAGTAACTTCTACTGGATGAAGCACCTTTGGGAGTATATCAATCAAGAAAGGCAAAAACAACACCCATTTATATGGGTGAAGTACTGTCATTGGTACACACAGGGTGCAGACAGTAACCTTTACTGGATGAAGCACATAAAAGGATTCAATTACAAAGGGAAGAAAGAACAACTCATAATTCAGGTACCTTATGCTAAAAGGTTCATGCAAGGGCAGATAAAGGTACTACACATTAAAGTCATCAGAAATATGTTGATAGCTAAGGTTCTAGCATGGAACTACAGCTATATGATTCATAAGGTGATAAATAGAAAAAAACAGAGAATACCACAAATGCTATCTAGATGGTGGGTGTGTTTGGTACGAAGGAAAATGTTTTCCATGGAAAATATTTTTCTAGAAAATGTTTTCATGGAAAATGAGTGGTTTTATCACTTATTTTCTCTTGTTTGGTTGGTAAGTGGAAAATGAGGGGGTGTGGTGGATTGGTGAGGGTGATAAAGGTTGAGAAGGAGCTTTGGAAAATGTTTTCCCTTCTTTTGATAAGGAAAACATTTTCCTCCAATTGGAGGAAAATGAATTGATAAGGAAAATATTTTCCAAAACATTTAAGCCAACCAAACATGGGAAAATTGGAAAACATTTTCCAGAAAATATTTTCCTTCATACCAAACACACCCGGTATCTCTTGAGGAAGCCTAAAGTGGTGGTATTAGTACATTGTACTCATTCCACTTGGGTGGAATTGGGGGTAGCATATAGAAGCAACAGTAGACATGGTCAAATGGATTTCAAACATCAAAACACAGGAAATGACAGACATGCATCATATTGCGCATGGAAAATGAAAGTAAAAGGAAAAGAAGGAAAGAACCTGGTTTGTGCGTTGACATCCAGCAGAACAGAATCCAGTCAGACAATCTTCAAAGCTCGAAAGAGAGGAGTCCAGTGTAGAATCCAGCAACAAAATATCTCGCCAGTCCATGAAAATCATGAGAGAAACAGCATAAGAGAAAGAAAGAGGGAATGAATCAAAGCATCAATAGAAATGGAAAAGAATATACCTGTAGTGCGTTGCAGAAAGGGAGAAGTAGGAGAAGCCAGAATTCACAAAAGAGAAGTGGAGAAGAACATGCAAAAAGAAAAAGAAGTAAATATAAGTAGAAGCAATAGAAAAATGGAGAAGAAGAAAAAGGTAAGTAAAAAAGAGTTACAAGGTTTACCTAAAGAAGATCCGAGAAAGCTCAATGAAAGGAAACACCGGGAGCAGATAGGAGGATTCCAGAGTCAACAAAAAATACAAAATGGACTCATGCATACAAAAATGAGTAACATCAGTCGAAAAGAAGGAGGAAAAAGAGGAAAAAAGGAGAAAAATGGAGAAGAATACAAAAGAAAAAATAGAACAAAGAGAGAGAAGTTTACCTGGAGATGTAAGCAGTCTTCGATGGTCCATAAAGAAGAGAAGACGCTCCGATGGAGGTGGATCGAAAACCAACAGGCATTATCACGAGTAGATCAATCGACCGCCATGGGAGTTGTACAGAAGAACAGTGAGATCGTCTGTGTGAGGTGGGAGAAGAAGAGAGAGAGGAGGGAGCTGAAGAGAGAGAAGGTGAAGAGGAGAAATGATTCATTTTCTCAGCTAACACCTGAAATGAATCACTTTGGTGTAATCAACGGTCTGATTAGGAAAGAATGGGTATTGGGATTAGGAAAGGGAGATGATAGAGTGACAGCTGGGACTTGAGATCAGATAGTTAGGGGTGTAGTAATAAATAACGAAGACTCGAGAAAGGGGCTGTGTTTCATATTTAAAATGTGGCTAGCCTTGTTAATACAAAATAGTGAAAGTGGCTACGCGGGTAATTCATATTTGAGAAGTAAAGTGGCTACTAAGTGGCTAGGGACTAAAGGAGAAGTAATTTGGAGAGGTTATTCGGGTAAGAGATATACTTTGAAGGAGGAATGGCAGATGTGGGCTCTAAAGGTAGTAATTGGGCTAGTAATATTATTGGCCCAGTTATTTGCGAATTTTGATAACAAAGGGTCGGTCTGGTTAATTCTTGGGGCAACAAGGAGAGAAATAAATGTTGATGGACACAATTTCATATGGGCCAATTGCTGGAATTCTAATTTGGACACCTCGTGTGGCCCAATATCACATGGAGAACATTCAAGAACACCTGGATCATTCTCAAATGGGCTGCAGTGAATATATGTATACACTTCGGCTGATGCATTTAATTTTAATACATTCATAGGGCTAGTCTTTTATATTGCAACTCATAGTTATCATTTTGTAAGATTATTATTAGGCGTTATGCTTAAAAGTGATCATAGAGTCTATGTAGTACGCAAATTTTATTTCATGCACTTTAGATTTAGAGACAAGATATTTGTAGTTATTTTATTTTATATATAAAAAAACTAGCCCTAGGCATTGCCTAGTGGATTTATTTAAAAAAACAAACCATATTTGAATGTACAATAGGTACATCACATGGTGGATGCATGTTGCTATGTTATTTAATGTGATATTACTGGGCAGGAGGCACGCATGGATGCGGTTACTTAAGGAACTGGGCTACTTTTGCAAATGCTACAATTCCAATTCATGAGACGCAGTCATGTATTAATGCGATGACACTCATTACGACCACTATGGGTGGTATTAACACATTGTGCTCATTCCCTTGAGGAAGGAAAGGTGACATTGCATGTGCATGATAGACCAAGTATGGAGCTAACGTACAAATACATGAATTGGCATCACGTTTTATTATAGTATGCATTTTGTGATACCAAAGTTTGAGTATTCAACTTAACTTTGGTAATAGGTTGAATGTAACTATCAAATTTTATTTCTTTCTTTTCGTTGGATTTTCGGACAATGTAATTACTTTTGTGTTTATTTATTAATATAATACTAGCCCTAGGCTATGCCTAGTGGATTGCTAAAAAAAAAACCCTAAACCCGAAAAAACCCAAAACCCCGAATTCTCTCTGCCTTCTCTCTACTTTCTCTCTCTAGAACTATTTTTCACGTAAACAATTTTCTACGGCTGCCATGGCCAATATGGCCGGCGGCCAGCCACCCCCCATGGCTGGTCAGCCCACCCCTGGCCTCACCCATTCCCCCCCAGCGCCAAATTCTAATAATCAATCCAATCCAATTGATAACGAGCCTAAAAGGATGAACTATGCGCAGGCTGTTAATAATAAATTGAAGAATCCTATGTTACAAGCTCAACCAACAGGTATAGAACCAATTGTGGCTAGAAGAGCAAAGTTTTTTCAGGGTCAGCCATCAGTTTGTTTTACTGAAGCAGAAGTAGAACGTATGAATGTCATAGAAGGTCTGAAATACGCGGTTGTATGCAAATTTTCATACGGGTGGCCAGAAATTAATGAATTACGTCGCATAGTACCAATTCAATGTGGTATTAAGGGCGAATGTAACATTGGAGTTTTACGGGAGAGACATATTTTAATAAGATTCACTTTATGGCATGATTATGTTAACTTTTGCTCTAAAAGTGCTTATTTTGTTAAAGACAAATATGGAGATGAATATCAATTACGTACATTGATTTATGATGCTAAATTTAAAGTGGAAGAAGAAACCCCAAAGGTAATGGCTTGGATCTCTTTTCCAAATTTACTACCAACTTTTTTTGTTAAGGAATGTTTATTCTCATTAGCTTCAGCTGTTGGTATCCCACAACATCTAGATCAAGCAACTATTAATAAAACTAGGCCTAGCTGTGCTCGTGTGAAGGTACTAGTTGATTTAACAAATGAATTACCTAATAAAGTAAGGATGGATATAGTGAATGAAGATACAGGGGACATGCGTACAGAATGGGTGAACATTAGATACGACTATCTACCTAAATACTGCAAGGAGTGCAAGTTACAGGGTCATGATCTTGTGGAATGCTGGAAATTGCATCCAGAACTGCTGCCTGACAAAAGAGAAGAGAAGAAACGTGTTAAAAAGATGCAGGAACAATCAAAAACTGATAATGGACCAATTATGGTGCTAACTAGTGGAAAGGTGGTGGGGAATGCAGGTCCTAAGTGGAAACAAATAAGAGATGGTAGAATACAAGACAAAGGGAATAAGGCTATTAATGTTGTAACTACTGGTAAAGAAATTGTACCTGTTGCAATTCCAAATGCAACAAGTGGGGATCAAGTACAAACAAAAAACATGTTTGAAGTGCTAGAAGTGGAGAATAGTGATGTTGATGTTAATAAACATATGGAAAACCAAGCAGTATATTCAGAAGACCCAATTACAAAGACACATGATGTATTAAATCCTGCAGCATCAGTTTTTAAACCTACCAGCCCAGGAACAAATAAAAGCAAGAAGGGAGAAGTAAAGACTAAGCAGCAGCAGATTCAAATCACTAATAAAGCTCAAGTACAAAGTATTAACAAAGATGAAGAACTTAAATCCAATGCAAAAAGGATATATGAACAGCAGATACAAGAATCAACAGCAGCTTGGGTACATAGGGCTTTTGTTAATGACATGGTTGCAATTAACACATCAGTTCAGGAAATACCTTCACAGGATACAGCAGTGGATGGAATGCTTGCAAAAGACAAAGAAAGGGAAGACATGAATGATGAGGATTATGCAAAACTACATGAGAAAACTGCAAATTGGAATGGAGGCAAGTTATGGTCTGACCAAATTGAAGAAGATGCAGGAGAAGGGCTAATCCCAGATGTATTACCAAGTGATGAGGAGAATGAGGGTGTAAACTTGGATGAAGAAGATCAAAGTGTGAATGGCAAGGCTATAGAAAATAGCAATCCGGGAACTAATCTTATGATTACATCAGCAGAAGATAGTATCACAGTAGGAAACAATACACAATTAGCCAAGAAGAATGATAGAATTCAGAACATAGGGGGTCTCAACAAGGTAACAGATGGAAATATAGATCCTGGTGGAAACAAACAGCATATACAAGATATAATTCCAGATATTTCTAACCCAGTAAAGGATATACAAACACAAGTACATCAAGTAGGAGATGTAGCAGCAGATTCATTAACACCTAATTTAATAGGTGAAGAAATAGCAGTACCAGTGCAGCAAGGACTAAATGCAGAAGAGGACAGGCCAGGGGGTAAAGGTAAAGATTTGGATGAAGAATCTACAGCTCAAAATTTCCTTAATATTGCTAAGCAGGGGGATTTATCTCCCAGAAAGATTGAGGAAGGTAAATCTATGTCCAAAGGCAAGAAGAATCAACAGAAGGACAACATTATCCCTACAGGGGGAGTCAAAACTAGAAGGGCCCTATCTAAGTCCAATTTTTAAGGGATGGATGCAATTATATGGAATGTTAGGTCTGTCAATACTAGACAGGCTTTTGAAAGGCTTATTCTAATGCATAGGCAACATAATTTTGAATTCATAGGGATCATGGAACCAATGCAACAATCAACAAAGATAGAAGGCTATAGAAGGAGAATTGGGCTTGCTCAAGCTATTGTGAATGTCTCAAATAAAATCTGGGCATTTATTGATGAAGTGTATGAGGTGGAGATTATGTACAACATGGTACAATAGCTGACCCTAAAGCTTTTTCATACTGAAACCCATGTAGAATTGATCCTGACATTGGTTTATGCTAAGTGTGATCCACTAGAAAGAATTGAACTATGGGATTCTCTTTATGCAATGGCCAGAGATATGACATCTCCATGGTTAGTTGGAGGTGACTTCAATGTAATTTGGGATGAAGAAGAGAAGTTTGGGGGATTGCCTGTGTCTTTAAATGAAGTTGATGATTTTAGACATTGTATAAATACCTGCAATCTTTCAGACCTGGGTTTTAAAGGGAGTATATTCACTTGGTGGAATGGTAGATCAGATGAAGAGTGTATTTTTAAAAGACTAGACAGATGCTTGGGTAATTCAGAACTGCAGGACACTTTTCCTGGGCTGGAAGTTACTCACTTGTCTAAAACAGGTTCAGATCATTGTCCTATGTTACTAAAATATGACATTGAAACTCCTCCTGTTAAGAAACCTTTTAGATTTCTGAATTTCTGGACTAAACATGACTCATTCAAGGCTGTAGTAAAAGAGAATTGGAAAGCAGATTTTAGTGCTAATCCCTTTATCCTTTTCAATTTTAAGTTGAAGAAGATGAAGAAGGTCTTGTCTGATTGGAGTAAATCTACTTATGGAGACATTTTTCAGAAGATTGCTAGCCTAGAAGAAGTGGTATTAGTTCATGAGAGGCAATTTGAAGCTAATCCTACAAGGCAGAATAGGGAGAGACTCCAAAGGGTACAGGCAGAAATGATTAGGTACCTATCATTAGAGGAGGAGTTTTGGAAGCAGAAGGCAGGCATGGCCTGGTTCAAAGATGGAGATAGGAATACCAAATTCTTTCATGCACAAGTAAGAGGAAAGAGGAAAAGGCTGCAATTAAGAAGAATTAAGGACATCAATGACAATTGGGTTGAAGAAGATGAAGAAATTGCAGGAGCTGCAATAAAGTTCTATAAGGAACAATTTCATGAACCTGCTATTCCTACAAATTTTTCTATAATTGATTATGTACCTAGATTAATTGTGGAGGGGCAGAATGCAAAATTAGAGGCAATTCCTACAAGAGAAGAAGTAAAAACTGCAGTACAGGGGCTGAATGGGGATTCAGCCAGTGGTCCAGATGGGTTTACAGGTGCTTTCTACCACTCATGCTGGGATATTATTGGGGAAGATGTCTACCAAATGGTACTAGCTTTTTTCAGTGGACAGCAACTTCCTAAATGTGTTACTCACACAAATTTGGTTCTTATACCAAAAGAAAAAGGAAGTTAATACATTTTCAGATTTGAGGCCCATTAGTCTTAGCAATTTTATTAACAAGATATTCTCTAGGGTAATTTATGAAAGGCTGGTGGATATTCTACCTACTATAATTTCTGAAGAGCAGGCTGGTTTTGTTAAGGGTAGAAGCATAGTTGAGAATGTCTTATTAACACAGGAGATAATCACTGATATCAGGTTGAGAACTAAGGCTGACCCTAATGTGGTGATGAAACTGGACATGACAAAAGCATATGATAGGCTGTCATGGCTTTTCCTAACCAAGATGCTAAGGAAATTTGGTTTCTCTGAAAAATTCATAGGAATGATCTTTGATTTGGTGTCAAATAACTGGTATTCTGTTTTGATCAATGGACAAGCACATGGTTTCTTTAAATCATCTAGGGGTGTTAAGCAGGGGGATCCATTATCTCCAGCTTTGTTCATAATAGCTGCTGAAGCTTTATCTAGGGGATTGAATTCTCTTCATTCAAACCTATACTTTTGTGGGTTTGGTCTACCTAAGTGGAGCCCTAAAGTGAATCATTTGGCATATGCTGATGATACAATTATCTTTTGCTCTTCAGATGAGACTTCTTTAAGATTGGTCATGGAAATTCTTGATTTATATGAGAAAGCTTCTGGTCAGTTAATTAATAAGTCTAAATCAGCTATTTATTTGCATCATTTAGTTGATATAGAGGTGGTAAGAAAGGTTGAAAGAGTCACAGGTATTGGGCAACAGGAGTTTCCAATTACATATTTAGGATGCCCTATATTCTATGCAAGGAGGAAAATGGAGTATTATCAGCCTATGATTTCTAAAATCTTAGACAAGTTACAGGCATGGAAGGGAAGGCTTTTATCTATAGGGGGAAGGGCCACATTAATAACTAGTGTGCTGCAAAGCATACCAGTGCACCTACTCTCAGCAGTAAACCCCCCTAATTATGTCATAAACAAACTGCATAAGCTGTTTGCTCAGTTCTTTTGGAGCAATAATGTGAGTGGCAACAACAGGCATTGGGCATCCTGGTCTACTCTATGTATGCCATATGAAGAAGGAGGAATTGGGTTCAAATCTTTGCATGATATTTCTAAGGCTCTCTTTTGCAAGCTATGGTGGAATTTCAGGACTAAACCAAGCTTGTGGAGTGCCTTCATAAGTCAAAAGTACTGCAAGAAGCTAGATGCAGAAATTGTGCCTTGGAAAGAAGGCTCTCATGTTTGGAGAAAGATGCTAGAATGCAGGGACTTAATTGAACATCTAATCATATGGAAACTTAAAATGGGGTCATCACTATTTTGGTACAGTAACTGGACAGGAATGGGGGCTTTATATTTTCTGGTACCTCAAGATTTCCCTATAGATGAAGGAGTTCATAATGTATATGAGGTGGTGGACAATGGAAGAAGGGACTTTAACAGGCTACTACAACTCTTACCAGAAGATTTGGCATACCACATTTTGGAGAACATTAAACCACCTAAAATGGATAACACAATAGACTGCCCTTATTAGATGCTAGAGACTAGGGGTAATTTTACAGTTAAACCAGCTTGGGAATACTTAAGAAAGAGAGATCACCCAAAGGTAGCATATCAAAAGATATGGGTAAAAGGGCTGCCTTTTAAAATATCCTTTTTTATGTGGAAAATGTGGAAGGCAAAGCTGCCACTAGATGACTTTATGAAGAGGCTGGGATATGCTATGCCTTCTAAGTGTTGGTGTTGTGCACAACCTAAGGAGGAATCTCTAATACATATATTTTTTACATCTAAGGCTACTGAAGTTGTGTGGAAATACTTTTTACAGAGAGCAGGTATCAATATACAAGGCCTAACCCTACACCAAGCAATAGTCAGATGCTGGAATGCACCAGTGGTGCAGAGGTTGAGGCCTATTATGCAGGCTCTACCATCATGTATAGTATGGGAACTATGGAAAAGGAGAAACAACCTTAAATATGGGGATGCAGTTTCAATCAGCAGGGTCATCTACCAAGTCTCAACAATCCTTCAACATTTGGTACAACTAAGGAAACCTGGCCTTAAGGTACCTCACAGGTGGGGTGACTTACTAGAAATGATGCAGAACTATACTCCAAGGCTTAAATGGAATAAGGTACTATGGGAATTCCCTCAGGAAGGTTGGATTAAATGCAATACAGATGGAGCATCAAGAGGAAACCCAGGCAGAAGTTCAATTGGAATATGTTTGACAGATAAGTCAGGAGACCTAGTATATGCTATGGGGCAGGAGATTAATGAAGGCACTAACACTGAATCAGAAGCTAAGGAACTCTTAGAGGCTCTAAGGATATGCAGAGAGAGGAACTATACAAGAATATGGATTCAGACAGATTCTAAACTACTGCAAAGTATAATTACAAAGGATTGGAAACCTCCATGGTCTATTGTGGATATTCTGGAAGATATAAGGAAGAACATTGAAGGGTGTAATGTCAAAATTACTCACATATACAGAGAAGGCAATCAACTAGCAGACCACTTGGCTAACTATGCATTAGATTATGGAGACATAGAATGCCAAGACTTCTGGGACTTAGATTCACAGGGAAGGAGAATTTTGAATGCAGATAAATCCCAATGCCCATTCTTAAGGATCAAAGTGGCAAGAAATTAGAAAAAAAGTATGGGGCCTGGGACTTAGCATTCAAGAAGCAAAGGGAAGTAGCTGCAAGGAGAATAGAGCTACAGTGTAGCTCATCATCTTATCAGCACATTCAAGTCCTAAGGGAGGAGAATGTGATGAATTTATCTAACAAGTGTGTTTGTTTTGCAGGTACTGATAATGCAAAGGTGATCTATGTGTCAATGGAAATCCTATTGGTGGTATCAGTGCCTTGCACTCAGTCCAAGGGAAGGAAATTGCACATATTCATCTTTGCAAATAGGGAGACAGTTTTTGACTCTTGCATAAAGGTAACAGAGGTATATAAAGACCAATGCATACAGTATGCAGACAGCAAATCTCCCAAATCTGGGACATATAACTGGATGATATTATTATGTGTATATTTATCTGCAATATCTGTTATACACATCCCCAAGAGGCACATGAGGAAGTTCAAAGCCTATTTCATTAAGCTAGCTTACTGTTGTGTTTTAGGTAAAATTATGGTGGTGGTATTAGTACTAGATGGTACTCAATCCACCTGGTGGAACCTAGACATAACAAATTCTATAGTAAATAGGCTTAGTCTATACAAAGGGATCAGGGCATACAACTCAGCAGGAACAAATAACATTTAGAGAAGACAATTCAGGTACCCACATATGCATAACAAAGACAGTGTTGACAGTAAATACAACTGGATGAAGCACTTTAGCATTGCACATAATAGAACATATAAGAGATATCGTTTAAGGTGGCAAATATTCTTACAATTACTCTTATGGTTAAAGATGCTCCTGGTGATGGTCTCAACCCACCAGAGAGAAATTAATCAGGGAGTATATGTTAAGAGCTTTACAGTTAAACTAGATAAGAACAGGATTATACAGGCTTCAGACATAACAGAAACAAGTACAACAATGACATGCAAGAAGAAATTAAGGAAGAAAAAGAAAGTAGAAGTGTGTACATCACAAAGGAGGCTTCCTTGGTCTTCTTTAGGATCAGCTATCAAGTCCCAGCAGTTAAACCAGTCACATAAAAGCTCTCTCCAGCGCATTCGGAGGATTCATGATGAAGATAAGAGAAAAAATAAGAGTAAAGATCAAGTTTTTTCAGAAAATAAAAAGGAAAAATCAAAAATATCATTGGTGAGAAAGAGGAGCTTACCAGAATCCATCTTCAAAAGGCAGGATATTCACTCTAAGGCCTTTTTATACATCAACAACATACAAGGAGAGTGGAGTGATTTGCAAAATAAAAACAGTTTTCAATATAATCGAAGGCAGAAGAAGCAGAAGAAAGTAAAAAAGCAAAACGGTGAAGTATTTACCTGGGGAAACAATAATGAAGATTTGAAGAGTCAATGGGGTTTGAGCTCTAAAGATAGGTCATCAGCAGCAGAGGTTCATGGATTCAGACAACGAATAGAAGCAAAAAGAGAAATGAGTCCAAATCGTGGAGAAACAGGTAGAAAGAATAGTAATGAAGAAAATAGTCAAAACCAAAATGAAGAATGGAGAAAAAGAAGGAGATTTACCTTGAGAGAAGTTCAAACTTCGATCTTCATAGCTCAGATGATGAAGCGACGATGGAGGAAGATCGGAAGTCAACCGAGAAAGATGGATGGCCAGTCAGCCATGGGAGATGTAGTGATGAACTCGAGAGAAACCTCTGGAAGAAGAGAGATGAAGAGAGAGAGTGGAGAAAAGAAAATGAAAGGTCAGTGTATCTACCTCAGTCTCTTAGGAAACCATCTAGAAGAATGTGTAGTGAGAAACAGCTGGCTAGTATTGCGGAGGAATCTGTGCATACAATTTGAAATCATTAAGTATAGGAAGTGTAAGAGTGGCTACTGAAGTAAAATTGATATACTGTATGAAGTGGCTAAATTACAAACAAGAGGCTATTGTGTTAATAGAGTCAAGTGCTTAGCATATGGCTATTTGTTTAATCTACTGGGGTTTCACGACTTGGGTTTCATAACAATGATTGGGCCTGGGAGAGATAATGCAAGTAGTAAATGGGTCAAGGCAGATTCGCATTGGATAAAGGCGAGAATATTGGGCCATGGAAGTGGGCCAGGTGATTGCTATTTGAGAAATGGACCTCGAGTTATATTTGTGTATCACAGTGATCACATGGACAATATATATGATCTTTACACTCGGAACAAAAAGCAAACAAGAGATGGAATTAATTGTTCAGGATTTCATGTGCCAGACGAATTAAATGGATCGAGGTGGTTTGGGCTTTTACAACACACTTGGATACATTGCAAGGCTGATAATATGACACTTAGAATAATTCTTTCATGTGAGATCGATTTTAAGCAATTTTGTTTAATCTTGATCATAGGAGATATGTTATAGTAGTTATTTTACATTGCACTAGATACTTGAACAATTTTATTGTAGTTCCTTTTATTCTTTATATATATAAAAACTAGCCCTAGGCACCTGCCTAGTGGATTTATTTAAAAAAAAACCCTAAACCCCAGTGGATGATGGACACAATACCAACTGGACCAATTGCTGGAATATTAATTTGGGCCATGTGTGTGGCCCAGTACGTCCTAGGGAGAATTCAGGTGCATTTGGATCAGGTTTTAAAGGGCGACAGTGCATAGGTATATGGAATTGGGCTGATGCAATTATTTTTAACACATGCATAGGGCTAGTTTTTATTTTTGCAAGTTTTAGTAATCATTTTGTGAGATCATTAGTAAGCACCATGCTTAAAATTGATCATAGGATTTATGTAATATGCAAATTTTAATTCCTGCATTTTAGATTTCGAAACAATAACTTTGTATTTTATTTTGTTTTAATATATAAAAAACTAGCCCTAGGCACTACCTAGTAGATTATTAAAAAAAAAAAAAAAAAACCCTAAACCCCAGTGGATTGCCAAAAAAAAAAAAAAAAACCCTAAACCTACATTTTCTCTGCCTTCTCTCTAGGAAGAAGAATGAATAGTGCTTTCGTTACTATTCATCTTCACTAATTCCAGATTTTGGTGGTGGATCATAGCAAAATTGGTCTCAAATCAATCCTTTTCTTATTGCGAACAAGTTCTTAGTGTTTTCATCCGTAAATTTATATCCATTACTTCCAGATCTTAATTTTTATGCTCACGTTACTGTAGCTTATTTTTCTTCTTCAGCAATTTCCAACGGGTTTATAGAAGTATAGCTAATTAACGTGAATTCTTCTGATAAGGTGCTCTCGTTACAGCTTCACTTTGGCGACTTAATTTCATGTTTTTACTTTTCAGCAAATTCCAACGAAAAGTTGTTGTTGTTCGTTATAATTAACGTGAAAGCATCACGTTGGAGTTTGACCTGAAGCACTTCAATTTCAGTTGCACAAGATTCAAAATATCCAAGCACTGTAGCACGCAACAGAATATCTTTGAAGAATTCAGATTGTGGGATCAATTTTTTATTCATAATTCTGTGATACAATCTAATGTGAAGCTAAGACTTGCTGGATCATTCTTGGTACAAAACTATTTTAACGTGTTGAGCTTGAGTTTTGTTTTCAATTTTGCTGTACTGGACAGCATTGGTTGCGAACCACTTTGAGGTTGTTAATGGCCTCCTCCTCTGGAGGTCAGCCTCCTCCTATTGCTGGAATTCATCCGCAAGCTTCCCCTACTACACAAAACAACAACATACAATTACCCAAGCCATTAGACTACTCAAACATTTTGAAACCAGCAGTGATTAATGCAGTAGTAAATGCTAAACATGCTTCAGTTGATCCGATTCCTGAGCGAAAAGCAACAATTTTGAATGGACAACCAGTTGTTAGATTTACAGAGGCAGAAGTTGAGAGAATGAATGTGATTGAGGATCTCCAATATGCTGTGGTTGGAAAGCTTTCATATGGATGGCCAGATTTAAATGAGATTCATCGAATTGTTCCATCACAATGTGGAATAAAGGGCGAATGCAATATTGGTTATTTAAGAGACAAGCATATCCTTATACGTATGACTTTGTGGCAGGATTATGTTGATTTTACATCGAAAGGTGCTCAACAAATCAAGGACAAGGATGGTCAACAATACCAAATTCGACCTCTCATATATGATGTGAAATTTAAGGCAGGAGAAGAAACACCAATGGCTATGGCGTGGATATATTTTCCAGGTTTATTACCTACTTACTTTGTAAAGGAATGTCTCTTTTCTCTTGCTTCAGCAGTTGGGAAACCTTTGCACTTGGATATGGCTACTATCAAAAAGACTAGACCTAGTTGTGCTAGGGTCAAAGTCCTTGTAGATTTATTAGCTGTCCATCTTAAAAATGTAAGAATGGACATTGTTAGTGAAGCATCGGGGGAAACAAGGACATAATGGGTAAATATCAAGTACGATATGATTCCAAAGTATTGCAAGGAATGCAGATTACAAGGGCATGATAGTTTTGAATGCTGGAGAATTCATCCGGAACTATCGCCTTATCAACAAAGCAAGCAACATGCTGAAAATAAGAAGGAGCAAACTCAGGTGCAACATAATCAACCATTAATGACCTTAACAAGTGGTAAAGTTGTAGGAAATATCAACCCACATGTGGGACAATGGAAGGAAGTTAGAGACAATCGTATCAAGAACAATGGAAATCGAGGGATTACAGGAAAAGAAATTGTACCTGTTGATAGTACAACTCAAATCAATGGTGCAAAGCCAAAGGATCTCATGCCAGCTCGGGATAATGAACATCATCCTCAAGTGGCAGCTAGTAATCAGCAAAATCGTGACGCAATGGGAAAGGAAATTGTACCAGTTCTTAATCAACAAGGACCTGAAATTACAGGAGAGGAAGTTGCTTCAGATGATGCAGTAGATAATCAACAAATTCAAATAAATAACAGGTTTGCAGCATTAGAAGACAAAGATGGTGATGAAGAAAATAATAATCAACAGGTTGCTTTGCATGAAAAACCTTTATCAGGTACACCAGACGCAAATGCTAACAACGCAAGAGGTCTAAATCCTAAAGCAACTCATTTTACACCAAAGTCTACTGGAGCGGGAAGTACATCAAAGGCAGCCAAGAAAACTAATCACAATGATAGGGACAATGCAATAGGGGAAGGCAGCCATAAAGAATCTACAACAGCTTGGATCAGTAGAACATTTAAGGAGAATCATGTTGAAACTAATCAATCTTGCCAGGAAATTCCATCGCAAGCTACCGAGACTGATGCAGCTTTAAAGGTGGACATTCAAGATAACAGACTGTATCTTGAAGGAAGATCAGTACGGAATCAACAAGATGAAGAGGATCCGGATGAAAGTGCACTTCCGGAGGGTGCTAGTGGAGAAGAGGAATCATCAGATGAAGAAAATGATCAGGAAGAACAAAGTGTCAACAATAAAAACAAGGAACAAACAACAGGTGAAAGCATATGGATCAATGATGAAGCAAGCATGCAAGGAGAGAATAAGAAGACAACAACAAAGGACAGCGACAATCAAAAAATTTTGAGTCCGAATCCTAGCAAGGTTTTACCTCCAGCTAAACCCAATATAGTTGTTGAGAAACCTAATGGACAAAATGATGTAGCAGCCTGTCAAGAGGAACCTCACAGAACTAAAGAGCAGGTGCAAAATGAAACTGAGAGGCTTAATGTGTCAGATTCCATCCAATCATGTCACAATGAAGAAACAGACAAAAGCAATGCAGATAAACAAGTCGCATTAACAAGACAATCAGTTCAGGGGAAGAGGAACAACACCATGATCACTTCTAATGTTCAGCAGCAGTTGTTGACAGATCCAAAGGAAAAATTGGAAGTGGATGAGCAGAATAGTGGCAGAGGAAAAGATCTTGATGATGAATCTACTACGCAGAATTTTAAAAATGTGGCAAGGCAAGGTGATATCTCACCTAGGGATATGAACAAAGGCAGATCAGGAGGTAGAGGCAAGAAGAAAAATCCAAGGGAGATACAAAGTTCAGTACCAGGGGTTCAAACACGAGGGAACCTATCCAAATCCCACAATTAATGATGAATGCTATCATATGGAATGTGAGGTCAGTGAATACAAAGAAAGCTTTTGAGAGGCTTATCACAATGCAAAGGCAACATCATTATCATTTTATAGGAATCATGGAACCAATGCAAAATGCTAGGAAACTAGAAACATACAGGAGGAAAATTGGTATGTTGCAGGCCTTTTCTAATGTTTCAAACAAGATATGGGTCTTTGTAGATGAAGATCAGGGTGTAGAGGTGATGATTGATGCAGAACAACAGTTAACGATGAAGCTGACAAATATGGACTCTCAAACCTATTTCGTTGTTACATTTGTTTATGCTAGTTGTGATCCCTTAGAAAGAATTGAACTATGGGACAGCATGTATTATCTTGCAAGGGACATGACCTTGCCATGGCTTGTGGCAGGAGATTTCAATGTTATTTGGGATGAAGAGGAGAAATTCGGTGGATTGCCAGTATCAATGAATGAGGTAAATGATTTTAGGCATTGTATCAATACGTGTAACCTCAACGATTTGGGCTTTAAAGGAAGTATATTCACTTGGTGGAATGGGAGAGCTGAACATGATTGCATATTTAAGAGGCTTGATAGATGTTTGGCGAATCTGGAATTTCAACAGATATTTCTTACAATTGAAGTCACTCATTTATCCAAAACAGGATCCGATCACAGTCCTATGGAACTGACATGTAACTCTAATGTTATTCCCTTTAAGAAGTCTTTTAGATTCCTTAACTTCTGGACGAAACATCCTACTTTCAAACATGTGGTGAAGGAGAATTGGAAAGTTGATTTTATCGGGGATCCTTTCTTTATGTTTAATCAGAAGCTGAAGAGATTGAAAAAAGCTCTATCTTCGTGGAGCAGAAATACATATGGGGATATTTTTCAGAAAATTGCAAGCTTGGAGGAAGTGGTACTTGTTCATGAGGCCGAGTTTGAAAGAAATCCTACACTACAGAGCAGACAAAGACTGCAGAAAGTTCAATCAGATCTGATCAGATACTTGGCTCTAGAAGAGGAGTTTTGGAAGCAGAAGGCTGGCATGAAATGGTTTCAAGATGGAGATCGGAATACCAAATTTTTCCATGCACAAGTGAATGGAAGAAGAAAGAGACTCCAATTACAAAGGATTCAAAACTCAGATGGAAATTGGTTGGATGAAAATACAGAAATAGCAGAAGAAGTTGTGACATTTTTTCAAAACCAATTTCACGAGGGATCAGCTCCTACAGATTTTAGGATAATAGAGAGTGTACCTTCAATGGTAGACAATGTGCAGAATATGGCATTGATGCAGCAGCCTACAACAGAGGAGATTAAGCATGCAGTATTGGGGTTGAATGGAGAAAGTGTCGGAGGACCTGATGGATTCACAGGATGTTTTTTCCAATGTTGTTGGGACATACTTGAGGAAGACATAGTTGGGATGACGAAGGCTTTCTTTAATAGACATGACCTTCCTAGATTCATAACGCACACAAACCTGGTATTGCTGCCAAAGAAGAAACAAGTTGAAACATTTTCTGATATGAGACCAATTAGCCTGAGCAACTTCATCAACAAAGTGTTAATGCTACCAAATCTGATTTCAGAAGAACAGGCTGGTTTTGTCAAGGGGAGAAGCATAGTAGAAAATGTATTGCTAACTCAAGAGATAGTTAATGATATCAGACTAAGGACTAAGGCAGGACCTAATGTGGTCTTAAAGCTGGATATGATGAAAGCTTACGATAGATTGTCTTGGCTTTTTCTGACAAAGGTTTTAAGGAAGATGGGATTTGATGAAAGATTCATAGGCCTGATATTTGGAGTTGTTTCTAATAACTGGTACTCAGTGTTGGTTAATGGACAACCCCATGGTTTTTTCAAGTCAACCAGGGGTGTGAAACAAGGGGACCCTCTATCACCTACTTTATTTATCTTAGCAGCAGAAGCACTGTCAAGAGGTTTGAATGCACTACATACTAACCTGTATTTTAATATGACACTTAGAATAATTCTTTCATGTGAGATCGATTTTAAGCAATTTTGTTTAATCTTGATCATAGGAGATATGTTATAGTAGTTATTTTACATTGCACTAGATACTTTGAACAATTTTATTGTAGTTCCTTTTATTCTTTATATATATAAAAACTAGCCCTAGGCACCTGCCTAGTGGATTTATTTAAAAAAAAACCCTAAACCCCAGTGGATGATGGACACAATACCAACTGGACCAATTGCTGGAATATTAATTTGGGCCATGTGTGTGGCCCAGTACGTCCTAGGGAGAATTCAGGTGCATTTGGATCAGGTTTTAAAGGGCGACAGTGCATAGGTATATGGAATTGGGCTGATGCAATTATTTTTAACACATGCATAGGGCTAGTTTTTATTTTTGCAAGTTTTAGTAATCATTTTGTGAGATCATTAGTAAGCACCATGCTTAAAATTGATCATAGGATTTATGTAATATGCAAATTTTAATTCCTGCATTTTAGATTTCGAAACAATAACTTTGTATTTTATTTTGTTTTAATATATAAAAAACTAGCCCTAGGCACTACCTAGTAGATTATTAAAAAAAAAAAAAAAACCCTAAACCCCAGTGGATTGCCAAAAAAAAAAAAAAAAACCCTAAACCTACATTTTCTCTGCCTTCTCTCTAGGAAGAAGAATGAATAGTGCTTTCGTTACTATTCATCTTCACTAATTCCAGATTTTGGTGGTGGATCATAGCAAAATTGGTCTCAAATCAATCCTTTTCTTATTGCGAACAAGTTCTTAGTGTTTTCATCCGTAAATTTATATCCATTACTTCCAGATCTTAATTTTTATGCTCACGTTACTGTAGCTTATTTTTCTTCTTCAGCAATTTCCAACGGGTTTATAGAAGTATAGCTAATTAACGTGAATTCTTCTGATAAGGTGCTCTCGTTACAGCTTCACTTTGGCGACTTAATTTCATGTTTTTACTTTTCAGCAAATTCCAACGAAAAGTTGTTGTTGTTCGTTATAATTAACGTGAAAGCATCACGTTGGAGTTTGACCTGAAGCACTTCAATTTCAGTTGCACAAGATTCAAAATATCCAAGCACTGTAGCACGCAACAGAATATCTTTGAAGAATTCAGATTGTGGGATCAATTTTTTATTCATAATTCTGTGATACAATCTAATGTGAAGCTAAGACTTGCTGGATCATTCTTGGTACAAAACTATTTTAACGTGTTGAGCTTGAGTTTTGTTTTCAATTTTGCTGTACTGGACAGCATTGGTTGCGAACCACTTTGAGGTTGTTAATGGCCTCCTCCTATTGCTGGAATTCATCCGCAAGCTTCCCCTACTACACAAAACAACAACATACAATTACCCAAGCCATTAGACTACTCAAACATTTTGAAACCAGCAGTGATTAATGCAGTAGTAAATGCTAAACATGCTTCAGTTGATCCGATTCCTGAGCGAAAAGCAACAATTTTGAATGGACAACCAGTTGTTAGATTTACAGAGGCAGAAGTTGAGAGAATGAATGTGATTGAGGATCTCCAATATGCTGTGGTTGGAAAGCTTTCATATGGATGGCCAGATTTAAATGAGATTCATCGAATTGTTCCATCACAATGTGGAATAAAGGGCGAATGCAATATTGGTTATTTAAGAGACAAGCATATCCTTATACGTATGACTTTGTGGCAGGATTATGTTGATTTTACATCGAAAGGTGCTCAACAAATCAAGGACAAGGATGGTCAACAATACCAAATTCGACCTCTCATATATGATGTGAAATTTAAGGCAGGAGAAGAAACACCAATGGCTATGGCGTGGATATATTTTCCAGGTTTATTACCTACTTACTTTGTAAAGGAATGTCTCTTTTCTCTTGCTTCAGCAGTTGGGAAACCTTTGCACTTGGATATGGCTACTATCAAAAAGACTAGACCTAGTTGTGCTAGGGTCAAAGTCCTTGTAGATTTATTAGCTGTCCATCTTAAAAATGTAAGAATGGACATTGTTAGTGAAGCATCGGGGGAAACAAGGACATAATGGGTAAATATCAAGTACGATATGATTCCAAAGTATTGCAAGGAATGCAGATTACAAGGGCATGATAGTTTTGAATGCTGGAGAATTCATCCGGAACTATCGCCTTATCAACAAAGCAAGCAATATGCTGAAAATAAGAAGGAGCAAACTCAGGTGCAACATAATCAACCATTAATGACCTTAACAAGTGGTAAAGTTGTAGGAAATATCAACCCACATGTGGGACAATGGAAGGAAGTTAGAGACAATCGTATCAAGAACAATGGAAATCGAGGGATTACAGGAAAAGAAATTGTACCTGTTGATAGTACAACTCAAATCAATGGTGCAAAGCCAAAGGATCTCATGCCAGCTCGGGATAATGAACATCATCCTCAAGTGGCAGCTAGTAATCAGCAAAATCGTGACGCAATGGGAAAGGAAATTGTACCAGTTCTTAATCAACAAGGACCTGAAATTACAGGAGAGGAAGTTGCTTCAGATGATGCAGTAGATAATCAACAAATTCAAATAAATAACAGGTTTGCAGCATTAGAAGACAAAGATGGTGATGAAGAAAATAATAATCAACAGGTTGCTTTGCATGAAAAACCTTTATCAGGTACACCAGACGCAAATGCTAACAACGCAAGAGGTCTAAATCCTAAAGCAACTCATTTTACACCAAAGTCTACTGGAGCGGGAAGTACATCAAAGGCAGCCAAGAAAACCAATCACAATGATAGGGACAATGCAATAGGGGAAGGCAGCCATAAAGAATCTACAACAGCTTGGATCAGTAGAACATTTAAGGAGAATCATGTTGAAACTAATCAATCTTGCCAGGAAATTCCATCGCAAGCTACCGAGACTGATGCAGCTTTAAAGGTGGACATTCAAGATAACAGACTGTATCTTGAAGGAAGATCAGTACGGAATCAACAAGATGAAGAGGATCCGGATGAAAGTGCACTTCCGGAGGGTGCTAGTGGAGAAGAGGAATCATCAGATGAAGAAAATGATCAGGAAGAACAAAGTGTCAACAATAAAAACAAGGAACAAACAACAGGTGAAAGCATATGGATCAATGATGAAGCAAGCATGCAAGGAGAGAATAAGAAGACAACAACAAAGGACAGCGACAATCAAAAAATTTTGAGTCCGAATCCTAGCAAGGTTTTACCTCCAGCTAAACCCAATATAGTTGTTGAGAAACCTAATGGACAAAATGATGTAGCAGCCTGTCAAGAGGAACCTCACAGAACTAAAGAGCAGGTGCAAAATGAAACTGAGAGGCTTAATGTGTCAGATTCCATCCAATCATGTCACAATGAAGAAACAGACAAAAGCAATGCAGATAAACAAGTCGCATTAACAAGACAATCAGTTCAGGGGAAGAGGAACAACACCATGATCACTTCTAATGTTCAGCAGCAGTTGTTGACAGATCCAAAGGAAAAATTGGAAGTGGATGAGCAGAATAGTGGCAGAGGAAAAGATCTTGATGATGAATCTACTACGCAGAATTTTAAAAATGTGGCAAGGCAAGGTGATATCTCACCTAGGGATATGAACAAAGGCAGATCAGGAGGTAGAGGCAAGAAGAAAAATCCAAGGGAGATACAAAGTTCAGTACCAGGGGTTCAAACACGAGGGAACCTATCCAAATCCCACAATTAATGATGAATGCTATCATATGGAATGTGAGGTCAGTGAATACAAAGAAAGCTTTTGAGAGGCTTATCACAATGCAAAGGCAACATCATTATCATTTTATAGGAATCATGGAACCAATGCAAAATGCTAGGAAACTAGAAACATACAGGAGGAAAATTGGTATGTTGCAGGCCTTTTCTAATGTTTCAAACAAGATATGGGTCTTTGTAGATGAAGATCAGGGTGTAGAGGTGATGATTGATGCAGAACAACAGTTAACGATGAAGCTGACAAATATGGACTCTCAAACCTATTTCGTTGTTACATTTGTTTATGCTAGTTGTGATCCCTTAGAAAGAATTGAACTATGGGACAGCATGTATTATCTTGCAAGGGACATGACCTTGCCATGGCTTGTGGCAGGAGATTTCAATGTTATTTGGGATGAAGAGGAGAAATTCGGTGGATTGCCAGTATCAATGAATGAGGTAAATGATTTTAGGCATTGTATCAATACGTGTAACCTCAACGATTTGGGCTTTAAAGGAAGTATATTCACTTGGTGGAATGGGAGAGCTGAACATGATTGCATATTTAAGAGGCTTGATAGATGTTTGGCGAATCTGGAATTTCAACAGATATTTCTTACAATTGAAGTCACTCATTTATCCAAAACAGGATCCGATCACAGTCCTATGGAACTGACATGTAACTCTAATGTTATTCCCTTTAAGAAGTCTTTTAGATTCCTTAACTTCTGGACGAAACATCCTACTTTCAAACATGTGGTGAAGGAGAATTGGAAAGTTGATTTTATCGGGGATCCTTTCTTTATGTTTAATCAGAAGCTGAAGAGATTGAAAAAAGCTCTATCTTCGTGGAGCAGAAATACATATGGGGATATTTTTCAGAAAATTGCAAGCTTGGAGGAAGTGGTACTTGTTCATGAGGCCGAGTTTGAAAGAAATCCTACACTACAGAGCAGACAAAGACTGCAGAAAGTTCAATCAGATCTGATCAGATACTTGGCTCTAGAAGAGGAGTTTTGGAAGCAGAAGGCTGGCATGAAATGGTTTCAAGATGGAGATCGGAATACCAAATTTTTCCATGCACAAGTGAATGGAAGAAGAAAGAGACTCCAATTACAAAGGATTCAAAACTCAGATGGAAATTGGTTGGATGAAAATACAGAAATAGCAGAAGAAGTTGTGACATTTTTTCAAAACCAATTTCACGAGGGATCAGCTCCTACAGATTTTAGGATAATAGAGAGTGTACCTTCAATGGTAGACAATGTGCAGAATATGGCATTGATGCAGCAGCCTACAACAGAGGAGATTAAGCATGCAGTATTGGGGTTGAATGGAGAAAGTGTCGGAGGACCTGATGGATTCACAGGATGTTTTTTCCAATGTTGTTGGGACATACTTGAGGAAGACATAGTTGGGATGACGAAGGCTTTCTTTAATAGACATGACCTTCCTAGATTCATAACGCACACAAACCTGGTATTGCTGCCAAAGAAGAAACAAGTTGAAACATTTTCTGATATGAGACCAATTAGCCTGAGCAACTTCATCAACAAAGTGTTAATGCTACCAAATCTGATTTCAGAAGAACAGGCTGGTTTTGTCAAGGGGAGAAGCATAGTAGAAAATGTATTGCTAACTCAAGAGATAGTTAATGATATCAGACTAAGGACTAAGGCAGGACCTAATGTGGTCTTAAAGCTGGATATGATGAAAGCTTACGATAGATTGTCTTGGCTTTTTCTGACAAAGGTTTTAAGGAAGATGGGATTTGATGAAAGATTCATAGGCCTGATATTTGGAGTTGTTTCTAATAACTGGTACTCAGTGTTGGTTAATGGACAACCCCATGGTTTTTTCAAGTCAACCAGGGGTGTGAAACAAGGGGACCCTCTATCACCTACTTTATTTATCTTAGCAGCAGAAGCACTGTCAAGAGGTTTGAATGCACTACATACTAACCTGTATTTTAATATGACACTTAGAATAATTCTTTCATGTGAGATCGATTTTAAGCAATTTTGTTTAATCTTGATCATAGGAGATATGTTATAGTAGTTATTTTACATTGCACTAGATACTTGAACAATTTTATTGTAGTTCCTTTTATTCTTTATATATATAAAAACTAGCCCTAGGCACCTGCCTAGTGGATTTATTTAAAAAAAAACCCTAAACCCCAGTGGATGATGGACACAATACCAACTGGACCAATTGCTGGAATATTAATTTGGGCCATGTGTGTGGCCCAGTACGTCCTAGGGAGAATTCAGGTGCATTTGGATCAGGTTTTAAAGGGCGACAGTGCATAGGTATATGGAATTGGGCTGATGCAATTATTTTTAACACATGCATAGGGCTAGTTTTTATTTTTGCAAGTTTTAGTAATCATTTTGTGAGATCATTAGTAAGCACCATGCTTAAAATTGATCATAGGATTTATGTAATATGCAAATTTTAATTCCTGCATTTTAGATTTCGAAACAATAACTTTGTATTTTATTTTGTTTTAATATATAAAAAACTAGCCCTAGGCACTACCTAGTAGATTATTAAAAAAAAAAAAAAAAACCCTAAACCCCAGTGGATTGCCAAAAAAAAAAAAAACACCCTAAACCTACATTTTCTCTGCCTTCTCTCTAGGAAGAAGAATGAATAGTGCTTTCGTTACTATTCATCTTCACTAATTCCAGATTTTGGTGGTGGATCATAGCAAAATTGGTCTCAAATCAATCCTTTTCTTATTGCGAACAAGTTCTTAGTGTTTTCATCCGTAAATTTATATCCATTACTTCCAGATCTTAATTTTTATGCTCACGTTACTGTAGCTTATTTTTCTTCTTCAGCAATTTCCAACGGGTTTATAGAAGTATAGCTAATTAACGTGAATTCTTCTGATAAGGTGCTCTCGTTACAGCTTCACTTTGGCGACTTAATTTCATGTTTTTACTTTTCAGCAAATTCCAACGAAAAGTTGTTGTTGTTCGTTATAATTAACGTGAAAGCATCACGTTGGAGTTTGACCTGAAGCACTTCAATTTCAGTTGCACAAGATTCAAAATATCCAAGCACTGTAGCACGCAACAGAATATCTTTGAAGAATTCAGATTGTGGGATCAATTTTTTATTCATAATTCTGTGATACAATCTAATGTGAAGCTAAGACTTGCTGGATCATTCTTGGTACAAAACTATTTTAACGTGTTGAGCTTGAGTTTTGTTTTCAATTTTGCTGTACTGGACAGCATTGGTTGCGAACCACTTTGAGGTTGTTAATGGCCTCCTCCTATTGCTGGAATTCATCCGCAAGCTTCCCCTACTACACAAAACAACAACATACAATTACCCAAGCCATTAGACTACTCAAACATTTTGAAACCAGCAGTGATTAATGCAGTAGTAAATGCTAAACATGCTTCAGTTGATCCGATTCCTGAGCGAAAAGCAACAATTTTGAATGGACAACCAGTTGTTAGATTTACAGAGGCAGAAGTTGAGAGAATGAATGTGATTGAGGATCTCCAATATGCTGTGGTTGGAAAGCTTTCATATGGATGGCCAGATTTAAATGAGATTCATCGAATTGTTCCATCACAATGTGGAATAAAGGGCGAATGCAATATTGGTTATTTAAGAGACAAGCATATCCTTATACGTATGACTTTGTGGCAGGATTATGTTGATTTTACATCGAAAGGTGCTCAACAAATCAAGGACAAGGATGGTCAACAATACCAAATTCGACCTCTCATATATGATGTGAAATTTAAGGCAGGAGAAGAAACACCAATGGCTATGGCGTGGATATATTTTCCAGGTTTATTACCTACTTACTTTGTAAAGGAATGTCTCTTTTCTCTTGCTTCAGCAGTTGGGAAACCTTTGCACTTGGATATGGCTACTATCAAAAAGACTAGACCTAGTTGTGCTAGGGTCAAAGTCCTTGTAGATTTATTAGCTGTCCATCTTAAAAATGTAAGAATGGACATTGTTAGTGAAGCATCGGGGGAAACAAGGACATAATGGGTAAATATCAAGTACGATATGATTCCAAAGTATTGCAAGGAATGCAGATTACAAGGGCATGATAGTTTTGAATGCTGGAGAATTCATCCGGAACTATCGCCTTATCAACAAAGCAAGCAACATGCTGAAAATAAGAAGGAGCAAACTCAGGTGCAACATAATCAACCATTAATGACCTTAACAAGTGGTAAAGTTGTAGGAAATATCAACCCACATGTGGGACAATGGAAGGAAGTTAGAGACAATCGTATCAAGAACAATGGAAATCGAGGGATTACAGGAAAAGAAATTGTACCTGTTGATAGTACAACTCAAATCAATGGTGCAAAGCCAAAGGATCTCATGCCAGCTCGGGATAATGAACATCATCCTCAAGTGGCAGCTAGTAATCAGCAAAATCGTGACGCAATGGGAAAGGAAATTGTACCAGTTCTTAATCAACAAGGACCTGAAATTACAGGAGAGGAAGTTGCTTCAGATGATGCAGTAGATAATCAACAAATTCAAATAAATAACAGGTTTGCAGCATTAGAAGACAAAGATGGTGATGAAGAAAATAATAATCAACAGGTTGCTTTGCATGAAAAACCTTTATCAGGTACACCAGACGCAAATGCTAACAACGCAAGAGGTCTAAATCCTAAAGCAACTCATTTTACACCAAAGTCTACTGGAGCGGGAAGTACATCAAAGGCAGCCAAGAAAACCAATCACAATGATAGGGACAATGCAATAGGGGAAGGCAGCCATAAAGAATCTACAACAGCTTGGATCAGTAGAACATTTAAGGAGAATCATGTTGAAACTAATCAATCTTGCCAGGAAATTCCATCGCAAGCTACCGAGACTGATGCAGCTTTAAAGGTGGACATTCAAGATAACAGACTGTATCTTGAAGGAAGATCAGTACGGAATCAACAAGATGAAGAGGATCCGGATGAAAGTGCACTTCCGGAGGGTGCTAGTGGAGAAGAGGAATCATCAGATGAAGAAAATGATCAGGAAGAACAAAGTGTCAACAATAAAAACAAGGAACAAACAACAGGTGAAAGCATATGGATCAATGATGAAGCAAGCATGCAAGGAGAGAATAAGAAGACAACAACAAAGGACAGCGACAATCAAAAAATTTTGAGTCCGAATCCTAGCAAGGTTTTACCTCCAGCTAAACCCAATATAGTTGTTGAGAAACCTAATGGACAAAATGATGTAGCAGCCTGTCAAGAGGAACCTCACAGAACTAAAGAGCAGGTGCAAAATGAAACTGAGAGGCTTAATGTGTCAGATTCCATCCAATCATGTCACAATGAAGAAACAGACAAAAGCAATGCAGATAAACAAGTCGCATTAACAAGACAATCAGTTCAGGGGAAGAGGAACAACACCATGATCACTTCTAATGTTCAGCAGCAGTTGTTGACAGATCCAAAGGAAAAATTGGAAGTGGATGAGCAGAATAGTGGCAGAGGAAAAGATCTTGATGATGAATCTACTACGCAGAATTTTAAAAATGTGGCAAGGCAAGGTGATATCTCACCTAGGGATATGAACAAAGGCAGATCAGGAGGTAGAGGCAAGAAGAAAAATCCAAGGGAGATACAAAGTTCAGTACCAGGGGTTCAAACACGAGGGAACCTATCCAAATCCCACAATTAATGATGAATGCTATCATATGGAATGTGAGGTCAGTGAATACAAAGAAAGCTTTTGAGAGGCTTATCACAATGCAAAGGCAACATCATTATCATTTTATAGGAATCATGGAACCAATGCAAAATGCTAGGAAACTAGAAACATACAGGAGGAAAATTGGTATGTTGCAGGCCTTTTCTAATGTTTCAAACAAGATATGGGTCTTTGTAGATGAAGATCAGGGTGTAGAGGTGATGATTGATGCAGAACAACAGTTAACGATGAAGCTGACAAATATGGACTCTCAAACCTATTTCGTTGTTACATTTGTTTATGCTAGTTGTGATCCCTTAGAAAGAATTGAACTATGGGACAGCATGTATTATCTTGCAAGGGACATGACCTTGCCATGGCTTGTGGCAGGAGATTTCAATGTTATTTGGGATGAAGAGGAGAAATTCGGTGGATTGCCAGTATCAATGAATGAGGTAAATGATTTTAGGCATTGTATCAATACGTGTAACCTCAACGATTTGGGCTTTAAAGGAAGTATATTCACTTGGTGGAATGGGAGAGCTGAACATGATTGCATATTTAAGAGGCTTGATAGATGTTTGGCGAATCTGGAATTTCAACAGATATTTCTTACAATTGAAGTCACTCATTTATCCAAAACAGGATCCGATCACAGTCCTATGGAACTGACATGTAACTCTAATGTTATTCCCTTTAAGAAGTCTTTTAGATTCCTTAACTTCTGGACGAAACATCCTACTTTCAAACATGTGGTGAAGGAGAATTGGAAAGTTGATTTTATCGGGGATCCTTTCTTTATGTTTAATCAGAAGCTGAAGAGATTGAAAAAAGCTCTATCTTCGTGGAGCAGAAATACATATGGGGATATTTTTCAGAAAATTGCAAGCTTGGAGGAAGTGGTACTTGTTCATGAGGCCGAGTTTGAAAGAAATCCTACACTACAGAGCAGACAAAGACTGCAGAAAGTTCAATCAGATCTGATCAGATACTTGGCTCTAGAAGAGGAGTTTTGGAAGCAGAAGGCTGGCATGAAATGGTTTCAAGATGGAGATCGGAATACCAAATTTTTCCATGCACAAGTGAATGGAAGAAGAAAGAGACTCCAATTACAAAGGATTCAAAACTCAGATGGAAATTGGTTGGATGAAAATACAGAAATAGCAGAAGAAGTTGTGACATTTTTTCAAAACCAATTTCACGAGGGATCAGCTCCTACAGATTTTAGGATAATAGAGAGTGTACCTTCAATGGTAGACAATGTGCAGAATATGGCATTGATGCAGCAACCTACAACAGAGGAGATTAAGCATGCAGTATTGGGGTTGAATGGAGAAAGTGTCGGAGGACCTGATGGATTCACAGGATGTTTTTTCCAATGTTGTTGGGACATACTTGAGGAAGACATAGTTGGGATGACGAAGGCTTTCTTTAATAGACATGACCTTCCTAGATTCATAACGCACACAAACCTGGTATTGCTGCCAAAGAAGAAACAAGTTGAAACATTTTCTGATATGAGACCAATTAGCCTGAGCAACTTCATCAACAAAGTGTTAATGCTACCAAATCTGATTTCAGAAGAACAGGCTGGTTTTGTCAAGGGGAGAAGCATAGTAGAAAATGTATTGCTAACTCAAGAGATAGTTAATGATATCAGACTAAGGACTAAGGCAGGACCTAATGTGGTCTTAAAGCTGGATATGATGAAAGCTTACGATAGATTGTCTTGGCTTTTTCTGACAAAGGTTTTAAGGAAGATGGGATTTGATGAAAGATTCATAGGCCTGATATTTGGAGTTGTTTCTAATAACTGGTACTCAGTGTTGGTTAATGGACAACCCCATGGTTTTTTCAAGTCAACCAGGGGTGTGAAACAAGGGGACCCTCTATCACCTACTTTATTTATCTTAGCAGCAGAAGCACTGTCAAGAGGTTTGAATGCACTACATACTAACCTGTATTTTAATATGACACTTAGAATAATTCTTTCATGTGAGATCGATTTTAAGCAATTTTGTTTAATCTTGATCATAGGAGATATGTTATAGTAGTTATTTTACATTGCACTAGATACTTGAACAATTTTATTGTAGTTCCTTTTATTCTTTATATATATAAAAACTAGCCCTAGGCACCTGCCTAGTGGATTTATTTAAAAAAAAACCCTAAACCCCAGTGGATGATGGACACAATACCAACTGGACCAATTGCTGGAATATTAATTTGGGCCATGTGTGTGGCCCAGTACGTCCTAGGGAGAATTCAGGTGCATTTGGATCAGGTTTTAAAGGGCGACAGTGCATAGGTATATGGAATTGGGCTGATGCAATTATTTTTAACACATGCATAGGGCTAGTTTTTATTTTTGCAAGTTTTAGTAATCATTTTGTGAGATCATTAGTAAGCACCATGCTTAAAATTGATCATAGGATTTATGTAATATGCAAATTTTAATTCCTGCATTTTAGATTTCGAAACAATAACTTTGTATTTTATTTTGTTTTAATATATAAAAAACTAGCCCTAGGCACTACCTAGTAGATTATTAAAAAAAAAAAAAAAAAAAACCCTAAACCCCAGTGGATTGCCAAAAAAAAAAAAAAAAAACCCTAAACCTACATTTTCTCTGCCTTCTCTCTAGGAAGAAGAATGAATAGTGCTTTCGTTACTATTCATCTTCACTAATTCCAGATTTTGGTGGTGGATCATAGCAAAATTGGTCTCAAATCAATCCTTTTCTTATTGCGAACAAGTTCTTAGTGTTTTCATCCGTAAATTTATATCCATTACTTCCAGATCTTAATTTTTATGCTCACGTTACTGTAGCTTATTTTTCTTCTTCAGCAATTTCCAACGGGTTTATAGAAGTATAGCTAATTAACGTGAATTCTTCTGATAAGGTGCTCTCGTTACAGCTTCACTTTGGCGACTTAATTTCATGTTTTTACTTTTCAGCAAATTCCAACAAAAAGTTGTTGCTGTTCGTTATAATTAACGTGAAAGCATCACGTTGGAGTTTGACCTGAAGCACTTCAATTTCAGTTGCACAAGATTCAAAATATCCAAGCACTGTAGCACGCAACAGAATATCTTTGAAGAATTCAGATTGTGGGATCAATTTTTTATTCATAATTCTGTGATACAATCTAATGTGAAGCTAAGACTTGCTGGATCATTCTTGGTACAAAACTATTTTAACGTGTTGAGCTTGAGTTTTGTTTTCAATTTTGCTGTACTGGACAGCATTGGTTGCGAACCACTTTGAGGTTGTTAATGGCCTCCTCCTCTGGAAATGGCCTCCTCCTATTGCTGGAATTCATCCGCAAGCTTCCCCTACTACACAAAACAACAACATACAATTACCCAAGCCATTAGACTACTCAAACATTTTGAAACCAGCAGTGATTAATGCAGTAGTAAATGCTAAACATGCTTCAGTTGATCCGATTCCTGAGCGAAAAGCAACAATTTTGAATGGACAACCAGTTGTTAGATTTACAGAGGCAGAAGTTGAGAGAATGAATGTGATTGAGGATCTCCAATATGCTGTGGTTGGAAAGCTTTCATATGGATGGCCAGATTTAAATGAGATTCATCGAATTGTTCCATCACAATGTGGAATAAAGGGCGAATGCAATATTGGTTATTTAAGAGACAAGCATATCCTTATACGTATGACTTTGTGGCAGGATTATGTTGATTTTACATCGAAAGGTGCTCAACAAATCAAGGACAAGGATGGTCAACAATACCAAATTCGACCTCTCATATATGATGTGAAATTTAAGGCAGGAGAAGAAACACCAATGGCTATGGCGTGGATATATTTTCCAGGTTTATTACCTACTTACTTTGTAAAGGAATGTCTCTTTTCTCTTGCTTCAGCAGTTGGGAAACCTTTGCACTTGGATATAGCTACTATCAAAAAGACTAGACCTAGTTGTGCTAGGGTCAAAGTCCTTGTAGATTTATTAGCTGTCCATCTTAAAAATGTAAGAATGGACATTGTTAGTGAAGCATCGGGGGAAACAAGGACATAATGGGTAAATATCAAGTACGATATGATTCCAAAGTATTGCAAGGAATGCAGATTACAAGGGCATGATAGTTTTGAATGCTGGAGAATTCATCCGGAACTATCGCCTTATCAACAAAGCAAGCAACATGCTGAAAATAAGAAGGAGCAAACTCAGGTGCAACATAATCAACCATTAATGACCTTAACAAGTGGTAAAGTTGTAGGAAATATCAACCCACATGTGGGACAATGGAAGGAAGTTAGAGACAATCGTATCAAGAACAATGGAAATCGAGGGATTACAGGAAAAGAAATTGTACCTGTTGATAGTACAACTCAAATCAATGGTGCAAAGCCAAAGGATCTCATGCCAGCTCGGGATAATGAACATCATCCTCAAGTGGCAGCTAGTAATCAGCAAAATCGTGACGCAATGGGAAAGGAAATTGTACCAGTTCTTAATCAACAAGGACCTGAAATTACAGGAGAGGAAGTTGCTTCAGATGATGCAGTAGATAATCAACAAATTCAAATAAATAACAGGTTTGCAGCATTAGAAGACAAAGATGGTGATGAAGAAAATAATAATCAACAGGTTGCTTTGCATGAAAAACCTTTATCAGGTACACCAGACGCAAATGCTAACAACGCAAGAGGTCTAAATCCTAAAGCAACTCATTTTACACCAAAGTCTACTGGAGCGGGAAGTACATCAAAGGCAGCCAAGAAAACCAATCACAATGATAGGGACAATGCAATAGGGGAAGGCAGCCATAAAGAATCTACAACAGCTTGGATCAGTAGAACATTTAAGGAGAATCATGTTGAAACTAATCAATCTTGCCAGGAAATTCCATCGCAAGCTACCGAGACTGATGCAGCTTTAAAGGTGGACATTCAAGATAACAGACTGTATCTTGAAGGAAGATCAGTACGGAATCAACAAGATGAAGAGGATCCGGATGAAAGTGCACTTCCGGAGGGTGCTAGTGGAGAAGAGGAATCATCAGATGAAGAAAATGATCAGGAAGAACAAAGTGTCAACAATAAAAACAAGGAACAAACAACAGGTGAAAGCATATGGATCAATGATGAAGCAAGCATGCAAGGAGAGAATAAGAAGACAACAACAAAGGACAGCGACAATCAAAAAATTTTGAGTCCGAATCCTAGCAAGGTTTTACCTCCAGCTAAACCCAATATAGTTGTTGAGAAACCTAATGGACAAAATGATGTAGCAGCCTGTCAAGAGGAACCTCACAGAACTAAAGAGCAGGTGCAAAATGAAACTGAGAGGCTTAATGTGTCAGATTCCATCCAATCATGTCACAATGAAGAAACAGACAAAAGCAATGCAGATAAACAAGTCGCATTAACAAGACAATCAGTTCAGGGGAAGAGGAACAACACCATGATCACTTCTAATGTTCAACAGCAGTTGTTGACAGATCCAAAGGAAAAATTGGAAGTGGATGAGCAGAATAGTGGCAGAGGAAAAGATCTTGATGATGAATCTACTACGCAGAATTTTAAAAATGTGGCAAGGCAAGGTGATATCTCACCTAGGGATATGAACAAAGGCAGATCAGGAGGTAGAGGCAAGAAGAAAAATCCAAGGGAGATACAAAGTTCAGTACCAGGGGTTCAAACACGAGGGAACCTATCCAAATCCCACAATTAATGATGAATGCTATCATATGGAATGTGAGGTCAGTGAATACAAAGAAAGCTTTTGAGAGGCTTATCACAATGCAAAGGCAACATCATTATCATTTTATAGGAATCATGGAACCAATGCAAAATGCTAGGAAACTAGAAACATACAGGAGGAAAATTGGTATGTTGCAGGCCTTTTCTAATGTTTCAAACAAGATATGGGTCTTTGTAGATGAAGATCAGGGTGTAGAGGTGATGATTGATGCAGAACAACAGTTAACGATGAAGCTGACAAATATGGACTCTCAAACCTATTTCGTTGTTACATTTGTTTATGCTAGTTGTGATCCCTTAGAAAGAATTGAACTATGGGACAGCATGTATTATCTTGCAAGGGACATGACCTTGCCATGGCTTGTGGCAGGAGATTTCAATGTTATTTGGGATGAAGAGGAGAAATTCGGTGGATTGCCAGTATCAATGAATGAGGTAAATGATTTTAGGCATTGTATCAATACGTGTAACCTCAACGATTTGGGCTTTAAAGGAAGTATATTCACTTGGTGGAATGGGAGAGCTGAACATGATTGCATATTTAAGAGGCTTGATAGATGTTTGGCGAATCTGGAATTTCAACAGATATTTCTTACAATTGAAGTCACTCATTTATCCAAAACAGGATCCGATCACAGTCCTATGGAACTGACATGTAACTCTAATGTTATTCCCTTTAAGAAGTCTTTTAGATTCCTTAACTTCTGGACGAAACATCCTACTTTCAAACATGTGGTGAAGGAGAATTGGAAAGTTGATTTTATCGGGGATCCTTTCTTTATGTTTAATCAGAAGCTGAAGAGATTGAAAAAAGCTCTATCTTCGTGGAGCAGAAATACATATGGGGATATTTTTCAGAAAATTGCAAGCTTGGAGGAAGTGGTACTTGTTCATGAGGCCGAGTTTGAAAGAAATCCTACACTACAGAGCAGACAAAGACTGCAGAAAGTTCAATCAGATCTGATCAGATACTTGGCTCTAGAAGAGGAGTTTTGGAAGCAGAAGGCTGGCATGAAATGGTTTCAAGATGGAGATCGGAATACCAAATTTTTCCATGCACAAGTGAATGGAAGAAGAAAGAGACTCCAATTACAAAGGATTCAAAACTCAGATGGAAATTGGTTGGAGGAAAATACAGAAATAGCAGAAGAAGCTGTGACATTTTTTCAAAACCAATTTCACGAGGGATCAGCTCCTACAGATGTTAGGATAATAGAGAGTGTACCTTCAATGGTAGACAATGTGCAGAATATGGCATTGATGCAGCAGCCTACAACAGAGGAGATTAAGCATGCAGTATTGGGGTTGAATGGAGAAAGTGTCGGAGGACCTGATGGATTCACAGGATGTTTTTTCCAATGTTGTTGGGACATACTTGAGGAAGACATAGTTGGGATGACGAAGGCTTTCTTTAATAGACATGACCTTCCTAGATTCATAACGCACACAAACCTGGTATTGCTGCCAAAGAAGAAACAAGTTGAAACATTTTCTGATATGAGACCAATTAGCCTGAGCAACTTCATCAACAAAGTGTTAATGCTACCAAATCTGATTTCAGAAGAACAGGCTGGTTTTGTCAAGGGGAGAAGCATAGTAGAAAATGTATTGCTAACTCAAGAGATAGTTAATGATATCAGACTAAGGACTAAGGCAGGACCTAATGTGGTCTTAAAGCTGGATATGATGAAAGCTTACGATAGATTGTCTTGGCTTTTTCTGACAAAGGTTTTAAGGAAGATGGGATTTGATGAAAGATTCATAGGCCTGATATTTGGAGTTGTTTCTAATAACTGGTACTCAGTGTTGGTTAATGGACAACCCCATGGTTTTTTCAAGTCAACCAGGGGTGTGAAACAAGGGGACCCTCTATCACCTACTTTATTTATCTTAGCAGCAGAAGCACTGTCAAGAGGTTTGAATGCACTACATACTAACCTGTATTTTTGTGGATTTGGAATGCCAAAATGGAGTCCCAAGATCAATCATCTAGCTTATGCGGATGATACAATCATCTTTTCTTCATCTGATGCTACTTCTTTGAAGTTGGTGATGGAAGTCTTGAAAGCTTATGAAGATGCATCTGGTCAGTTAGTCAACAGAACAAAATCAGCTATTTATTTACATGAATCAGCTAGTGCAGATGTGGTGGACAAGGTACAGAGGATCACTGGTATGTCTAAACAGAATTTTCCATTCACATACCTGGGCTGCCCGATCTTCTATCTCAGAAGGAAGATGGATTACTACAAGGAGCTAATCACAAAGGTAATGGACAGGCTGCAGAGTTGGAAAGGGAAGTTACTATCAATAGGTGGAAGGGCAGTACTTATAACTAGTGTGCTTCAAAGTATGCCGATTCACCTGTTATCTGCAGTTAATCCACCTGCATATGTGATCAACAGATTACATAAGATATTAGCACAATTCTTCTGGAGTAATACAGTGGGTGTATCAAGCAGACACTGGGCATCTTGGAACACACTATGCTTACCATGTGAAGAGGGTGGTGTTGGATTCAGATCCTTGCATGATATATCCACAGCATTGTTCTGCAAATTATGGTGGAATTTCAGAACAAAACCGACTCTATGGAGTGCATTTATGAGTCAAAAATACTGCAAAAAACTCAATCCCATAATTGTACCTTGGAGTGATGGATCGCATGTGTGGAGGAAGATGCTTGAATGCAGAGATCTTGTTGAGCATCAAATACTATGGCAGCCTAAGATGTGATCTTCATTATTCTGGTTTGGAAATTGGACAGGCCTGGGAGCTCTATATTTTGTCACACCAACAGATTTTGCCTGCGATGAATCAATTTAAAACATTTATGATGTGGTACAAAATGGACAATGGGATGAGGAACTGCTTGGGAACATCTTACCAAATGATCTTGCAACTCATATTCTACAGAATATAAAACCCCCAGCAATGGATGTGGTTCTTGACAAGCCTGTATGGATGCTTGAGAATAGCAAAGATTTCAGTGTAAAGTCAGCATGGGAATACTTGAGAAGAAGAAACGAGCCAAGTAACGCATATTTAAAAATATGGTGAAAGGTCTTCCTTTTAAAATCGCATTTTTCATGTGGAAGTTATGGAGAAATAAATTACCATTGGATGATTTCTTCAGAAGGTTGGGGTACCAATGGCCATCCAAGTGCTGGTGCTGTGCAGAACCAAAAGAAGAAACAATGCAGCACTTGTTCTTTACATCAAGACCTGCCAAAACAGTATGGAAATTATTTTTGGGACCAGCGGGGATTACAACTGATGGAATTTCTTTACACCAGGCAATAATTAGATGTTGGACAGCTGATGTCTTACCTCGACTGCAGCCTATTCTTCAAGCTTTACCATCAGTGATAGTGTGGGAATTATGGAAAAGAAGGAACAGCTACAAACATGGAGATGGAATCACAGTTTCTAGAGTGATTTACCAGATATCAACGACTATGCAATCCTTAGTCAGATTCAGAAAACCAAGGCTGCAAAATGTCCCCCACAAATGGCCAGACTTAGTTAACATGATGGAGAATTATACGCCTAAGCTACAGTTCACTAAGATACTATGGGAATGTCCTAAGGAAGGCTGGATCAAAGTAAACACAGATGGGGCGTCTAAAAGAAAACCAGGCAGAAGTTCGATTAGATATGTATTAAGGAATGAAGATGGGGATGTATTATATGCCTATGGAAAGGAAATTCAGGAAGCTACAAACACTGTGGCGGAGGCAATTGCAATACTGGAAGCATTGACATACTGCGTGGAAAATAATTATGTCCTAATTGAAGTTCATACAGATTCAATGGTTCTCATGAAAGTAATAACTGAAGAGTGGGCTGTCCCATGGAGTATTGCAGAAACAGTAGAGGAAATCAAAGAAATGATGAATAGGAGTAATGTGACAATTTCACACACACTCAGAGAAGGAAACAAACTTGCAGATCATTTGGCTAACTATGCTCTAGACCATGGAATCATTGAAGTACATCATTTTTGGGAGCTGGACACTCAAGGAAGAAATATAGTGAATGCTGACAAGTCACAATGCCCCTATCTACGAGTAAAAGTTTCAAGAGGTTAGGGAAAAAAGAAGCAACAAGCTGGAGTACACAAATAGAAGAAATTAAAAGGAACAGCTTGAAAAGGACAACAGAACACAGAAGAGGAATACACAACAATTGCAATTATCAAATATTTCGAGAGGTCTCAACATACCTTGTTTTAGCTAACCATGTGTTCTATTTTGCAGGTGCGGCTAACTGTATCATGCCTTAGTTATTAACTCTCTTTGGGTGGTATTAGCACCTAGTGCTCATTCCCAGGAAAGAAAATCATTAGTGAGTAACATGGACACATACAGTATTCGACATGGAGAGGTTATTCAGATAGGGAGCTGGGAGATGAATACTACAGCAATGCATCCTGATGGTGTTCAATATACTGTTGCAGTGTATCTGTGCAAAAACATATGGGAGGGTTTTGTGATAATACCATTGGTACAAGACTCCATGTGCTGTCAATTTCCAAGGTCTGCAGTGGGTGGAATGCACATGGGTTCATGTGTGGTGTTATTAATTGGATATTCAAAGCAAGGCAGCAGGAATACTATAATGGAAATAATAGGTTTTACACGATGCTTAATGTGCAAATGCTTTACACAGTTGGTATCAGTTTCACAAAGAAAAGCAGAATACAAAAGATTCTTTATTAAAATGGCAGAAGAGTGCAGCTGTTACTTTTGCTTTGTTTATTACTGCCAAGGACACTTCAAAACGGGCTACATGACTTGGAATAAGGTCCAGATGGAATCTTTGGAAAATAAACAAAAGCTTTCAAACATTACATATGAACATGTGCATAAAAAGCTGGACCTATGCCTTTACTATTTGACCGCATGCTTCAAAAATGAGAATGTGCTTACACATTATAAAACGGACAAATTAGAAATATCATGGCAAGCTTGGAGTGCACATGACAGAATATCTTGGAAACTGGGATCGTTAAAAAAAGGGTCAACGGGAATGGGTACCTCTTGCACGCCTAATTCAATGGGATTCTGCATTGCTCTTTCACGGTGCTCAAGAAGGCAGCCAATGGAAATGAATCAAAATACTTGTTACACTAACTCTGTTTGTTGTTTTGCAGGGAAGAGGAGATGCCATGTGATATGCCTGAAAGAATGGAGATGCTCGCACCTACAACTGGAAAAGCTATGATACTCAATGACTATTTTTTAATGAAAATTCTTTTGGTGGTATTAATGCTATGCATTCATTCCAAAGAAATGGATTTAAATTTAGACAAAGAGAATCAAATAGCTTACGAGCATGGGGTAAAGATACATTTTGCTTTCGCTAAATCTACAATTGGAGGGCACGTGAATCACTTGGACAACGTGCAAGACAGTTCCATGGAAAATCTACAGAAATACAATATGCTTGAAGTACAAGCGTGGTTGCCCATCATTCACTTTTCAGCCATGTTTGTACAATGTACAGTGGCATGCAACTTTAAAGTGTTCAGCAGAATATTTAATTATAAGAGGAGAGTGCATGGGGCAACGCACACATGCTGTCAAAATGTTTCAATGCACCACATGCTACCCATTTGCCAAGAGAATATGCAGAATGTAGCAATTAACAAATCAAGCAAAATGGGGTCCCACGTTATTTTGGAAATCTGGCAAGAGATAGGGCGTTATTTGCAATGGAGGGATGTCAGGGAATGTGGCTATTATTGCAATGTGGCTCTCACATGGGAGATAGGCGGTATAAGGCAGCATGCATTAATTTTAGTCAAAATTGGGCCTCATAATAATTGGGCGTTACAGGGGGGAATAAGGGGGTGGAAGTGGGAGCGGTTTTGGGCTTCAAAAAGAGCCCAGATTGTAGGCTGGCAGACATGGGTATTTAATTGGGCTGTTGGACTGGGCGTAATTGTGCAAAGAAATGATTTTGGGACTGTTCGAGCGGCTAACATAGGTTGCAAGCGGACGGATCGTAACTACAACAGGTACAGGCGGATAACTTGGGCCTGTTGGGCTTACTTCGCGACAGGGGCTGCATCAACAGTTCAAACGAGTTATAATAGGACCAAGTTGATTCAACTGGGCTGCTAAATTTATTATATGTATGATCATATGGCAATTTTTAATTTTATCAAAGTTTATAGTCATTTTGTGAGATCAAGTTTAAGCACTATGCTTAATTTTGATCATAGGTATTATGTAATTGGCAATTTTTATTTTTACAAAACTTTAGACATGGTTACACTATTATTTGTATTTCTTTTGTTTATGATATATAAAAATTAGCCCTAGGCCATGCCTAGTGGATTGCCAAAAAAAAAAAAACCCTATACCCCTAAAAAAAAACCCCAAAACCCAAAAAACCAAAAATTTTCTCTGACTTCTCTCTAAGACTAGAGAGAGAATGCTGGAGAATTCATTGTTCTTTGATCTTTAATCCATCATCTAGTATGATTTCATCTCTTTTTTAATCCCAAAAGAAGTTTAATCCTTTTGTAAACATTTTCCAACGTTTTTTACACTCATATCTTCATCCTTTTTGTCCAGATCTTGATTTAAAAATTTTCGGATTACTGTAGCAGTCTTCTTCATCATAATCTGGAAATTTTTTGCACTTCTTTAGTTTCCTAGTCTTCCTGTTACGCACCAGTCAGCTCAAAATCAAGAACATCCAGTTAACTATTCAATTTGCGTTGTCCTAACAACTGGAATCTGTCAATTCGTGCATGGACTGAAGAACTTTGAAGTCCAACTTTGAGTTCCAGATTTTGATGGTGTCATAGAAAATAATTGTCAACAATCTGTAATCTCTCATTGGAAAGATCAAGTTTAATTCACTGTGGCTTTCAACAAAGTAACGTGAAATTTCATTCAATCCAAAATTTGAAGTTGGAGTGGTGAAGAACTACGTCGATGCTGTGTTTTAATTCCTTGAAACCTGCTGAACTGGAAAAATAGCTCCTTGTAGTGAAGGTGGTCTCTTCATCTAATTTGCTGTGACACAACAGTTGCTACGTTTTTGTGAGAACAGCTACGTTGAAGTCCTTCATGGCCTCTAAGGCCGGCGACCAGTCATCTCCAATGGCTGGTCTGCCCTCCCAAGCATCACCGTCCATTCCTACAACAAACCAAAAACTGTTAGACTATTCTAACATTTTTAAACCAGCCACAATAAATGCACCAACTCAAGGAAGCACGTCAAAACAGTGTACTGTTGAACCAATTCTTTTCCGTCGACCAATTCTATTACAAGGACAACCCTTGGTAAAATTCACTGAAGCAGAGGTAGATCGAATGAACAAGATCGAAGATTTGCAATATGCTGTGGTGTGCAAATTTTCGTATGGATGGCCTGAGTTGAATGAATTATGCCGAATTGTACCGATTGAATGTGGAATCAAAAGAGACTGAAATATTGGACACCTTCATGACAAACATGTGTTAATTCGATTGACGCTATGGCAAGATTTTATTGACTTCTCATCGAAGAGTGTATATCATGTTACAGACAAGACTGGCCAGCAATACCAACTGAGGACCTTGATTTACGATGCTAAATTTAAAGCCGGGGAGGAAACACCTAAGGTAATGGCATGGATCTCTTTTCCAAATCTGCTACCTACTTATTTTGTGAAAGAATGTTTGTTTTCTTTGGCATCTGCTGTGGGCAAACCACAGCATCTTGATTTGGCCACTATTAAAAAGACAAGACCAAGCTGTGCACGAGTTAAGGTTTTAATCGACCTACTCGATGATCATCATACGAAAGTACGTATGGATATCTTGAATGAAGTAACTGGTGATATTAGAACAGAATGGGTATCAATCAGGTATGATTATTTACCAAAGTATTGCAAGGAGTGTAAATTGCAAGGTCACGATATGATTGAATGTTGGAGAATTCATCCGGAGCTTATGGAATCTAAAGCTACTGATACAAAAGTGGCTGAGAAGGCAAAAATACAAGCTGAGCAGGGTCCTATAATGATTCTATCAAGTGGAAAGGTTGTAGGCAATGTCGCAGGTAAAGGAAAGGAACAATGGAAAGAGGTCAGGGATAATAGAGCTAAGAAGACCATTAATCCAAACGGGGCACAAGATGCTACTGGAAAAGAATTGATCCCAGTTACTCAAGCTGAAAAACAACTAGTGCAAACTGGAAATAAATTTACACTGCTAGGGGTTGAGGAACATCATACGAATGAAGAGAATGAAGTGCAAAATCAGGTTCAAGGAATAGAGCATTCTGCTGTGGAACTAGCTCCAGTAGAAAATGTGGGAAAAAATCTGGACTCTACTCCTAATGCCCAAGCGAATAATGCAGTGGGAAAAGAGTTGATAGTGGTACAAAACCAACCGATTGAACTATTGTCAACTGCTAACAAATTCGCATTGTTAGAGAATGATAATGATGGAGATGAGGAGAATGAGTCAAACGTGCAGGTTTCTGATTTTTCAACAAGACAAATGGTACTGGAAAATGGTGATAATCGAGCGGCGCTAGTAGCAGATGGTGATAATCGAAGTGCACTCAACAATCTTATCTCTGGAAAACCATTAAATCTAGCAGCTCACAAATTCATTCCAATTTCTATTGGGACTGGAGTGTCACTCAAAGGAAACAAAGGCAGTGCAAGTATCAAAGAAAAGAAAACCATGGCAGTAAATAAAGAAGCTACTTCGCAATGGATAGGACAAACCTTTGCTGAAAATTTAGTTGCTACAAATACCTCCTGTCAGGAGGTTCCATCTCAAGATTCAGTCGAGCCATTTAATCTAATTAATGAACCTGGAAAACTTCAACTTGGAGAAGGTAAAGTATGGACTGAACAAATTGAGGAGGACTCAGAAGAAGGAGAATTTATGGGAGATGAGGTACATAGTGAAGACCTGAACACAGCTGAAGAGGATCAAGATGGAGAAGAGGAACAAAGCGTGAATGGACAAGGTTTACAAGCAGTGATAGACCACAATAAAAATCAACAATTATCAGAAGCATCACAAGAGCATGAAGGAACTGAACAATTTCGTCAAAGGCAGATCAATTGCCTAAAATCCCCTGAAAGTACCTCCCCTCTTAATGGGAATACTGATCAAACCAATGGAGATAAATCACTGTTGGGTGATCCTGGGGACACCAGAGGAAATGTCAGGAATACAAGTGATGAAACAATTATTGATAAAGCCGAAAATCGAGGAGAGAATAAGGTAACAGGGCAGCCTACTCCGAAAGGGAGAATACATGCTCCAGGGAATGTCACTACTGCCAGAGGAAATCAAGGAAATGAGAGTGCAGGGAGATTGATTACTATGCAGGCATCTACTGAATTGATTGCTACTCATAAGGGCCATGGTGATGATAAAATTATGGAAACCAAAGAGAGAGACATGGATGAAGAATCAACAACTCAAAACTTTAAGAATGTAGCAAGGCGAGGCGATCTTTCACCCAGAGACATCGAGAAAGTGAAATCTGTTGGGAGAGGCAAAAAGAAGCAATCTAAAGAAAATCAAAGTGTAGTTCCATCCGGGGTTCACACAAGAAGGACCCAATCCAAATCACATAATCAATGATGAATGCTCTATTTTGGAATGTGAGATCGGTGAATACAATGGCAGCTTTTGAAAGGCTGATCACTATGCAGAGGCAGCATCATTTTCAATTCATAGGTATCATGGAACCAATGCAAAGAGCCGCGAAATTAGAATGGTATAGAAGAAAGATCGGATTGCTACAAGCTTATGCCAATGTTTCTAACAAAATATGGGTATTTGTGGATGAAGATCATGGTGTTGATATCATTATCGATACGGACCAACAGATGACTTTTAAATTAACAAACATGGATTCTGGAAAGTCTTTTATTGTTAAATTTGTTTATGCAAAATGTGATCCAATCGATCGAATTGAATTATGGGACAGCTTATATGCACTTGCGAGTGATATGGATATGCCTTGGCTAGTTGGACGAGATTTCAATGTAATTTGGGATGAAGAAGAAAAATTTGGAGGCTTGCCCGTCCACATGAATGAGGTTCTTGATTTTAGGCATTGCGTAAATACTTGCAACCTTTTCGATGTTGGCTTTAAAGGAAGTATTTACACTTGGTGGAATGGTCGAGGTGAAGGCGACTGCATTTTCAAGCGCCTCGACAGAATATTAGCCAATGCAGAATTCCAACAGATTTTTGAAGGCTTAGAGGTTAATCATCTTTCCAAAACGGGTTCAGACCACTCCCCGATGATGTTGAGCGTACAGGCTTCTACAGTCCCAATCAAGAAATCCTTCAAATTTTTGAATTTCTGGACAAAGAATGAAACTTTCAAAAGTACTGTAGCAGAAAACTGGACAGCAGACTTTCATGCCAACCATTTCACTTTGTTCAATTACAAACTCAAAAAATTGAAGAAAGTTCTTTCAGCATGGAGCAAGGTTACATTTGGAAACATTTTTCAAAAGATTGCTAGTTTGGAAGAGGTTGTCTTAGTTCATGAAGCACAATTCGAGTTGAACCCTTCTCTTCAGAATAGAGAAAGGCTTATGAAAGTTCAAGCTGAGTTCATAAAATACTTAAAGCTAGAGGAGGAATTTTGGAAGCAAAAATCTGGAATGTCATGGTTCAAAGATGGAGATAGGAACACAAAATTTTTTCATGCGCAAGTCATGGGAAGAAGAAAAAGGTTGGAATTGAAGAGAATCCAAAATAGCGAGGGCAATTGGATCGAAGATTCAGTGACTATGGCAGAGGAAGCTGTAAAATTTTTCATTGATCAATTTCATGAAGACAAGATTCCTGATAATTTTGACATACTGGATCATGTGCCACACATGGTTAATAATGAGCAAAATAATATGCTTTTGAGGCAGCCTAACAAAGATGAAGTGAAAGATGCAGTGTTTAGGCTAAACGGGGACAGTGCTGGTGGACCGGACGGATTCACTGGTTGTTTCTTTCAAGCATGTTGGGATATAGTCGGAGATGATGTCTACGACATGGTTAGAGCTTTCTTCAATGGCCATAGTCTACCAAGGTTTGTCACCCACACAAATTTGGTGCTACTTCCTAAGAAGAAAGAGATTTTGAATTATTCTGATATGCGACCTATTAGCCTTAGCAACTTTATAAATAAAGTGTTCTCGAGGGTTGTTCATGAGAGGCTAGCTGGAATGCTTCCTAATCTAATTTCAAATGAGCAGGCAGGTTTTGTTAAAGGGAGAAGCATCGTTGAAAATGTGCTGCTTACTCAAGAAATAATTACAGATATTAGATTAAGGACCAAAGCAGGGCCAAATGTGGTGATAAAACTAGATATGGCTAAAGCCTATGATCGAATATCTTGGACTTTTTTGACAAAGGTGTTGAGAAAAATGGGATTTGGAGAAAGACTCATAGGTTTGGTGTTTGGCATCATATCAAACAATTGGTATTCAGTAATGATAAATGGGCAGCCCTATGGTTTCTTCAAGTCGTCAAGAGGAGTGAAACAAGGAGACCCTCTATCCCCTACTCTTTTTATTCTGGCAGCTGAGGCATTATCAAGAGGTTTGAATGCATTACATTTGAATTTGCACTTCTGTGGATTTGGATTGCCCAAGTGGAGTCCTAAGATTAACCATCTTGCATATGCCGACGACACTATCATTTTCTCATCTTCGGATGCAACCTCATTGCATTTGATAATGGAAGTCCTATCTAATTATGAAGCTGCATCTGGACAGCTCATTAACAAATCAAAATCTGCTGTATATGTTCATCATAATACCCCAGTAGATGTGGTAAGCAAGGTTGAAAGGATATCTGGGATTATCACACAAGAGTTTCCTTTTACTTATCTTGGGTGCCCTATTTTTTACACAAAAAGAAAGATGGATCACTACCAAGGTTTACTCACCAAAGTTATGGATAAGTTACAGGCATGGAAAGGAAAACTACTCTCAATCGGAGGAAGATATATTTTGATCTCGCACGTTCTTCAAAGCATGCCAATACATCTTCTTTCTGCTGTGAATCCCCCTGCATATGTTATAAACAATTTGCATAAGATGTTTGCACAATTCTTCTGGAGTAGTACTGTGGGTGGAACGAGTAGACATTTGTCTTCTTTGACTAACCTGTGTCTTCCATGTGATGAGGGAGGAATCGGTTTTAGATCTCTTCATGATGTCTCCAAAGCTTTATTCTGTAAGCTGTGGTGGAATTTTAGAACGAAACCTAGCCTGTGGAGTTCTTTTGTGAGTCAGAAATATTGCAAGAAACTCAACCCCATAATTGTCCCTTGGCGTGATGGATCTCACATCTGGAGAAAAATGATAGAATGCAGGGATATTGTTGAGCATCAAATTGGTTGGCATCCACGAATGGGGTCTTCTCTCTTTCGGTATGAAAACTGGACGGGACATGGAGCATTATACTTATTACTCCTCCAGATTGGATCATCGATGAATCTGTTAATAATGTGCACGAGGTGGTACAACAAGGTGCTTGGGATGTTGTCAAATTAGTGGAGTTATTACCGGAGGAGATTGCAGGTCACATTGTTGAAAAGATAACACCTCCAGCTGCATCTAATATCCCTGATAACCCATTTTGGATGTTGGAAACAAGAGGAAGTTTCAGTGTCAAATCTGCCTGGGATTTTTTAAGAAGAAGAAATGATCCTGCGATTGCATACAGTAAAATGTGGATAAAAGGATTGCCTTTTAAAATTTCGTTCTTCTTGTGGAAAGTTTGGAAAGCAAAGCTGCCTTTAGATGATTGGATGAGGCGACTGGGCTACTGTATGCCATCGAAATGTTGGTGTTGCGCTCAACAACAGGAATCACTAATGCACCTATTTTTTACATCTTTTGCGGCTTCAAGAGTTTGGACCTATTTCCTAATAAATGCAGGATTTAGCATGGAAGGTTTGACGTTGCACCAAGCAATTGTCAAATGTTGGACAGAAAAAGTTGTACAACGTCTGCAACCTATTCTACAAGCATTACCAGCCATCATCGTATGTGAGCTATGGAAAAGACGAAATAGTCAGAAGTATGGAGAGGTGGTCACAATTAATCGAGTAATATACCAAGTGTCTACCACATTACAACAGCTTGTCAAAACAAGGAAACCGAGCATGCAAAATGTGCCTCACAAATGGCCAGATTTGATTCAAAAATTAGAGCAGTATACCCCAGAACTGAAGGTGACAAAAGTGATCTGGGAATTACCTAATGAAGGATGGATCAAGATCAATACTGATGGTGCGAGTAGGGGAGAGTCTGGAAGGAGTTCAATTGGTTATGTGATCAGAGATGACAAAGGATATCTAATGTATGCTCTAGGAAAGGAATTGCCTCATTGTACAAATAATGAGGCAGAGGCTGCTGCGATTTTGGAATCATTGAGGTACTGTTTGAACCATAGACTTTCAAATGTTCAGCTTCAAACAGATTCAATGCTCATGAAGAATATCCTATAAGGGAAATGGGAACCTCCATGGAATATAATTGAATACGTTGAAGAGATCAAAATGATGATGGAGGAATGCAATGTTCGAGTTTCTCATATCCTAAGGGAGGGCAATAGTCTAGCAGATTATATAGCCAACTGTGCACTGGACAGTGGTGACTTTCATGCTCAAGGATTTGCTCAACTGGACTCATTTGGTAGGAGGATTGTGAACTCCGATAAATCGCAATGTCCTTATCTAAGGGTCAAGGCTGCCAGGAACTAAACGGAAAGCAGATGAATATGGAGGAGAATTTGATGGGATACTTTTCTCATAATATAACTGGAAATGATAGGATACCAATGGTGAACATGATATCACAGAGGTCGGAGAGTGCAGAATTTACATCATTAATGCCACTGAGGACAGAAATCACAGTTACGGTGAAGTCATGTACAGTTATCCTCGTTTTTAACATATTGAGGATGAAATCATATGACATTGAATTTCATCGAAGCACCAAAACCATGTCAAACAAACGAAATAAAGAGGCAACATCAAGCAGACATACATTTGTCAAATCTTTTTGGGTTACCAGACAGAAATCATTAAGGAACCATGAGGAAGAGAGCATGATGGACTTGTTTTGTACTAACAATTTCTTCTCTTTTGCAGGCGAAGTATCTGTGTCTATGTTTTATTATTTGATGGAAACTCTGATGGTGGTATTAGTGTATTGCACTCAGCCTATCGAAAGAATATCAGATGTAATCATAGAGATAGAAGAAGCACACTGGTTTTCACTAACCTGTTACTGTTTTGCAGGAACTTGTAAAGTACAAATGAGCTCCCATTTAAGTTCACTGCCATTGCTAGATCATGAATGCTTCTGCCAAAGGTCTCCAAAGATGTCATCAGGACACACAAGGCAACCACATGGAATTCAAAATGCATACATCAGGAATCATCAAGAGCTTCAGGACAGAATCATTATTAAAAGGATACTGTTAGATGGTTACTCTATGCATGTTTTTAATGAAATTTTACTTCGTGCATTCCAATGGAAAGGATTTGAAAACATGCAAAGATGTTACACGTCAGAAGGAAAAGACTTGCAAGAATGGCTACTAACCTTGACAAAAATGCTCAAAACTGGACATCTCAAAAAATGCTCCATGGCTTCATCGAGCTTTACAATTTCATGTGAAAATAAAGTACATGTCAGAGCACTTTCATCCATCTCATGGGCAGCATGCGTCCTATGTGTCATGATAGTACACAATTGGGAGGGAGCGTTAAGACCAAAAAGCATACAAACATGGCTGCACATGCCAAGGAATAGGAAGCTCAAATTGGAATCTGAAGAAAGCAATACAACCATCACGTGGGAGGAGGAAACAAAATTGGCTTTATCTAATGTAGTTACCTTTTTTGCAGGGGAAATAATAATATTAATGGGCCATAGTTCTAAAGATGGGGCAAAGGACAAATGGTTTCAATGCGCAGACTACAAGGTAGTGCACGCCTGGGACATTATGGGACTTCTGACATGGTTTTTGGGAGCTGAAAAAAAGGAACGTTGGGTAGTTCTATGGACAGACGCATGAGAGATAAAAGCTTACCATAACACAATAAGCTGTGAATTTCCGAACTTCAGTGCAGCATGCTCTACAGGTGATTCTCGACGGTGTATGTCCTATTCTATGATGGATTTTCAAGTGGCGGTATCAGTGTCTAGCACTCAGTCCACTGAAATGAAATTACAGAGAGGCATACACACAGAGGAGAAGCAGGGTAATGCACCATCAGTTGTCATCCGGAATGAGGCTTTATTTCAAAAGCAAACCAATAATCAAAGACAACAGACATTGTTAGTAGGACCATGGTACAGAATGTGTGTTTTCAAGGAAAAGCTCAAGATGGAAAGAAGACAGTACCTGCTGTTGAATGCACGACTGACAAAATTAACGTTATGCAGGATGGGAGTCTGCATAGTACCAGCTCAACGTTCATTGACAGGAGGAAATAATACACTATTTTACTTAATTAGTTTTCTTTTTTGCAGGGAGTACTATAACCATGCCATCCTATCTCTTGCGATTTTTAAAAGAGCCAATTCCTTTAAAGAAGCAACAATAAGAAGCTGCATAGGAATAATACTCAACACAGAAGGAGACATGCACAACTGGAAGGCCAATGAAAATATATACTGGAGGCATCAAGAACAACAGATTCAAAGGGACATATACAAGCAATACACGCACAACTGGGTGGTGAATATAATGGGCGATATGCTCTCTTGCTCAAACGAGGCAATATTACAACAATATGTGATCATACAAGATCGACGATATACAACAAGGCGGATGCACTGTCTCTAATTACGGCTTCGTACATCCATAAGCACTGTGATCAGGACTCTCTTACAATACTGGAGGAGCAAAATCAAAAGTCTGCACCACTCCATCAGTTGTTACCTCTCAACAACACCAGTGGACACAATAAGTACGTCGTGTCACTTATTACGACCTCTATGGGTGGTATTAGCACCATGTGCTCATTCCCTTGAGGAAGGAAAGGTGGCATGTACATGCATGATAGAGCAAAAATGGAGACGGGAGCAACATCAAGAGCAATCAAGGGATGACAACACCAAGGGCTTTAGTAGTCTCATGAATAGGTTAACTAGTCATCGTGTGATATCAATGTTGAGCTCACTACTCAATATTGATAATAGGATTAATGTAATATTCAAGTTTTATCACTTTCATAGACTAAGGCCACCTGACAATGTACTTTTAGTTTAATTTTATTTTATTAATAATATAGCCCTAGACGCTCAGTCTGGAAAAAAAAAAAAAAAAAAAAAACCCTAAACCCTAATTTGGGAGGGGTTTGTAAAAAAAAAAAAAAAAAAAAAAAAAAAAAAAAGAACCTAACTACAAATACATCAATGCAGGAGATTCCTTCACAGGACACAAGGGTGGACTGGGCACTTACAAAGCAGGAAGATAATGAGCAGATAACAGATGGAGATTTTGAGCAATTCCAGAATATAGATAAAGAAAAAAGGATAGCGGGCAAACTATGGGCTGAACAAGAAGAAGAGGATGCGGCAGAAGGAGAGATCCCAGATGTAATGCAAAGTGAAGATGAGAATGTGGGAGACAACAAAGAGGGTGGTGATCCAAGTGTTAATGATATGACAAGAGAAATTGAAGACCCACAGGATAAGGCAAAGACTAATACAGGGGAACAAGAGATGTTACTATTGGAAGAGGCAGGTTACAACATGGAAACAATACATGCAATGGTCAATTCTAAGCAAAAAGATAGTACCAACATTGATCCAGGAGGAACTCAAGAGAGAAATACAGCAGCAATTTTAGAAGCAGGTCAACTAATACAAGATATGCCTAATGCAGTAGATAATAATGGCAAGGAACAACAGGTAGCAGTTAATCAACATGCATCAAAGATGGTAGAAACAGCAAAGGCACAAGATGTAGAAGAAAAGGGAGCAGGTTTGGTTGGAAAAGATCTAGATGAAGAATCCACAGCCCAAAATTTCATGAATGTAGCCAAGCAAGGAGATGTCTCACCCAGACATATTAGTCAAGCTAAATCAGGAGTAAAAGGGAAGAAGAAGCAGCAAAAAGACAACCAGAATATCCCAAATGAGGGAATCAAAACAAGGAGAGCTTTATCTAAATCACAAAATCATTAATGGATGCAATAATTTGGAATGTGAGGTCTGTAAATACTATGCAGGCATTCGAAAGACTTATTCTTATGCATAGACAAAATCATTTTGAATTTATTGGTGTAATGGAACCAATGCAACAATCTAGCAAAATTGAAAGTTACAGAAGAAGGATAGGGCTTGCACAAGCAGTTGTGAATGTTTCAAACATGATTTGGGCCTTTATTGATGAAGTCTATGAGGTGGACATTATGTATAATATGGTACAACAACTGACATTAAGGTTGTTTCACACTGAGACACATGTGGAGTTAATTTTAACTCTAGTGTATGCAGAATGTGATCCCTTAGAAAGAATAGAGCTATGGGATTCTTTATATGCAATGTCCAGGGATATGACAGCTCCTTGGCTTGTTGGGGGTGATTTTAATGTTATTTGGGATGAGGACGAGAAATTTGGAGGATTACCAGTCTCCTTGAATGAGGTTGATGATTTTAGACATTGTATAAACACTTGCAATTTAGTAGATTTGGGTTTTAAAGGCAGCATATTCACTTGGTGGAATGGAAGATCTGAAGAAGACTGTATATTTAAAAGATTGGACAGATGCTTTGGAAATGCTGCTTTTCAGGATACTTTTCCTGGATTGGAGATTACTCATTTATCAAAAATTGGGTCAGACCATTGCCCAATGCAGCTGAAGTGTGATATTGAGAATCCTCCAATTAAAAAACCTTTTAAATTTTTGAACTTCTGGACCAAGCATGCCTCTTTCAAGACAGTGGTCAAAGATAACTGGACAGCAGACTTCTATGCTAGTCCTTTTGTCCTGTTTAATCACAAATTAAAGAAGTTAAAAAAGGTTTTATCATCCTGGAGCAGGACTACCTTTGGAGATATTTTCCAGCAAATAGCCAGCCTAGAAGAAGTTGTCCTAGTTCATGAGAGACAATTTGAAGTGTCTCCAACACAGCAGAACAGAGAAAGACTTAAAAGAGTTCAAGCTGAAATGATTAAAGTTTTGGCTTTGGAAGAGGAATTCTGGAAACAAAAAGCAGGGATGTTATGGTTTAAAGAAGGAGACAAAAATACAAAATTCTTTCATGCACAAGTTAGAGGGAAGAGGAAGAGATTACAATTAAAAAGAATTCAGGACAGCAATGGCAGATGGTTGGAAGAAGATGAAGAAATTGCACAAGAAGCAGTTAGGTTCTATCAAGAACAGTTCACAGAAGAGGTAATGCCTACAGAGTTCAATATAATGGACCATGTGCCTAGATTGATAGAAGATGAGCAGAATGAGAAACTAATAGCAATTCCTAATATAGATGAAGTTAAAAATTCTGTTTTTAGTCTAAGTAGTGAATCTGCTAGTGGCCCGGATGGATATACTGGAGCTTTCTTTCAGACATGTTGGGATATTGTGGGTGAAGATTTACATGCAATGGTGGTAGCATTTTTTACTGGACAACAGCTTCCCAAATGTGTGACTCACACAAATTTGGTACTCTTACCAAAAAAGAAGGAAGTGATATCTTTCTCTGATATGAGACCAATTAGTTTGAGCAATTTTGTTAATAAGATCTTTTCAAGAATCATGCATGACAGGATGGTGAATCTTTTACCTGGGATAATCTCTGAAGAACAGGCTGGTTTTGTGAAAGGGAGGAGCATAGTGGAAAATGTACTTCTAACTCAGGAGATTGTAACAGATATCAGGCTGAGAACTAAGGCAGGACCAAATGTAGTAATTAAACTTGACATGTCCAAGGCATATGATAGGGTATCATGGTTATTTTTAACTAAGATGCTAAGGAAGTTAGGCTTTTGTGAAAGATTTATTGGCTTAATCTTTGATCTAGTGGGCAACAATTGATACTCAATATTGATAAATGGTCAAGCCTATGGTTTCTTCAAGTCCACAAGAGGGGTTAAGCAGGGAGACCCATTATCTCCCACCCTTTTCATTCTAACTGCTGAAGCTTTATCTAGGGGTCTTAATTCACTACATCAAAACTTATATTTTTGTGGATTTGGACTGCCCAAGTGGAGTCCCAAGATTAATCACTTAGCCTATGCAGATGACACTATTATATTTTTCTCTTCAGATGAGACATCATTAAGGTTGGTGATGGAGGTACTTCATTCATATGAAGCTGCCTCTGGACAGCAGATTAACAAAAGCAAATCAGCTATATACATGTACCATTTGACTGATGAAGAAGTGTTTAGAAAAGTGGAGAGGGTAACAGGCATTGGGAGACAGGAATTCCCTTTCACATACTTGGGGTGCCCTATATTCTATGCAAGGAGAAAGCTGGAATTTTATCAACCTATGATAACTAAGGTACGTGATAAATTGCAAGGGTGGAAAGGTAAGCTCTTATCTGTTGGAGGAAGGGCTGTACTTATTACTAGTGTGTTACAGAGTATGCCTTTACATTTATTATCTGCTGTAAATCCTCCTGCCTATGTGATTGATAGATTACATAAAATATTTGCCCAATTTTTTTGGAGTAGTTCTGTGGGAGGTAATAGCAGACATTGGGCATCCTGGAAGACTCTATGCATGCCATATGAAGAGGGAGGGATTGGTTTTAGATCTCTACATGATGTCTCAAAAGCCTTATTTTGTAAATTATGGTGGAAGTTCAGAACAAAACCCAGCCTATGGAGTGCATTTATGTGCCAGAAATATTGTAAGAAAATGAATGCCATTGTGGTACCATGGAAAGAAGGGTCTCATATTTGGAGGAAAATGTTAGAATGTAGAGATTTAGTAGAGCATCAGATTCTATGGAAACTTAGAAGGGGCTCTTCAATGTTTTGGTATGATAATTGGACTGGATTGGGTGCACTATACTTCCTGGTCCCACATAATTTTCCTATAGATGAAACTATTTTCAATGTTCATGATGTGGTGGATAATGGGGCATGGGATGTAGCAAGACTAATGCAGATTCTTCCTGAAGAGTTAGCTAGTCACATTCTGGAAAAAGTGAACCCTCTTACTCAACATGATACACCTGATATACCTTTCTGGATGCTAGAAAACAGGGGTAACTTTACTGTGAAGACAGCATGGGAATACCTAAGAAGAAGGGAAGATCCTAGGATAGCATACAAGAATATGTGGGTGACAGGCCTACCTTTTAAAATATCTTTCTTTATGTGGAAGGTGTGGAAAGAAAGACTACCCCTGGATGACTTTTTGAAGAGGTTGGGCTATCAATTACCATCTAAATGTAGTTGTTGTGCAGATCCTAAAGAAGAAACATTATTACACTTATTTTATACATCTCATGCTGTAGAAATAGTGTGGAAATTCTTCTTATCAAGGGCTGGAATTGCAGTACAGGGGATAACACTACATCAGGCAATTGTTAAATGCTGGACTAAGTCTACTGTTCCAAGAATAAAAGCAGTCATGCAGGCATTACCATCATGTATAGTGTGGGAACTATGGAAGAGGAGGAATAGCTTAAAACATGGAGAACTGGTATCTATAAATAGAGTTATCTACCAAGTCACTACTCACTTACAGCAATTAATTCAAATAAGGAAACCTGGTCTGAAGGTGCCCCACAGGTGGATTGATATAGTGAATATGCTGGAGAATTACACACCTAAATTGAAGTATACTAAGGTGTTATGGGAATTTCCTATGGCAGGCTGGATAAAAGTGAATACTGATGTTTCATCAAGGGGAAATCCTGGAAGAAGTGTTATTGGTTTTTGTTTGAGGGATCAGAATGGAGATGTGAAGTATGCAATAGGGAGAGAGATTCAGGAATGTTCTAACAATGAAGCAGAAGCTACAGCAATTATGGAAGCTCTAAGGATGTGCAAAATATACAATTATACTAATATTTGGCTTCAAACTGATTCTATGTTACTGCAGAAGATTCTAGAAGGATCATGGAAGCCACCTTGGAGTATCTATGACACTGTAGAAGATATTCAGTTCCTAATGGAGGATGTTAACATTAGAGTTACTCATATTCATAGGGAAGGAAATAGATTGGCAGATTACATGGCCAACTATGCTCTAGATTTTGGAGACCTAGAAGTGATGGAGTTTAGGGACCTAGAGACACAAGGTAGAAGGATTGTCAACGATGATAAAATGCAATGCCCATATTTAAGAGTTAAGGTTGCAAGATGAGAAAAGGGGAAGAGATAAGGAGTACCAGCAGAGAAGAGTTGCCTCAATTCCCTATGAAAAAGAGTAAGGTAGATAATGCTGATAAGGGAATGGAGTCAACATGTAGTTCAGCAGATGTGCAGCAGACTCAAATCCTTTTGGAGGAGAGTATTTTCTATGCACAGATGGTCTATGTGTTAACTGAGATCCAATTGGTGGTATTAGTGCTTAGCTCATTCCATTGGAAGAATGTTACACATAATTATCTGTTCTATTCTGAAGGTATGGTGCAACATTATGAGAGACAAAATGGACAAGGCCATCAGCTCTCAGGGGGAGGTCATTCCCATAGATAGAAAACACTGCCAATTCTACACTCAGGGTGCAGACAGTAATTTCTACTGGATGAAGCACCAGAGGAGATTTCTCTCCAACCAAAGGAAGAAATTACACTCAGGAACTAAATGGGTGAATTCTTGCAATTATAACACACAAGGTGCTGACATTAATTCATACTGGATGAAGCATCTTAGGAGATTTCTATACTTTGAGAGGAAACAATGTTCAGAAAAGATATGCTATGCTAAAAAGTACAGGAAGGAAAACAGCAAGGTAATACACATTGTCACCAGCAACTTGTTGATAATTATAGTTCTATCATGGAATTATAGTCATATGATACATAAAGTGACAAAGAGAAGGGAGCAGAATCAGCAAAAGACATGTAAACAGGCACATGCAAGTATGTATCATGTACTTAGAGGAAATTTTCTGGATGAAGTATTAATAAAAATAGACAAGTTCACAGTGTCACAACCTAAAACAACAAGTACATGGGGAATGAAAGTTAATAATGAAGTTGAAAAGAACTTGGTGTGTACGGGGACTTCCAGCAGAACAGAATCCACTCAGGCAATCATCAAAACTCAAGAGAGAGGAACCCAACATGGTAATCAGCAGCAGATCAGCTCAACAGCCCATGAAAACTATGTGAAAAACAGAATTAGGGAAAGAAAGCAAGAAAAAATCAAAATAAGCATAAACAAGAGGAAGAATATACCTGCAGTAGACCGGATAGCAATACAGAAGGGAGATGTAGATGAAGGCAGATATCATATGAGGGGTGAAGAGAAGGACATGCAGACAGAGAAAGAAGGAAATATCAGTATAAGCGCAATAGAAATGGAGAAAAAGAGAAATGAAAAGGAAAAGGAGATACAAGTCATACCTGAAGCAAATCTAAGGGAGTCTTATGAGGAGAAGTCCCAAGAGCATCGACAAGGAACCAACAGTCAGCAAATAACCCAAGAGAGACATATGCGAACAAAAAAGGGTAATTCAGTGGAAAAAAAAGGAGGAAATAAGTACAAAGATATGTCTAAAAAGAAAACATTAAGGAGAAAAGGGATGAAATTTACCTTCATAATCGTAATGGAGTTCAAGGGAGAGTTCAAACGATCCAGAAGGTGCCAGATTGGAGATAAAAAAACGGCAGGCAAGAAGGAAGCACGGCGAGGATCAACAGTCTCCAAGCATCAAAGAGAGAAGATTAAAAGTCAAAAGATAGGGAGAAGAAGGCAAATACAAATAAAAGAAAAGGGAAAGGGAAAGAAGCTTACCCATTTAAGCATCACTGATGAGCTGGATGGACTATGGTGGAGGCAGATAGGAAGCATGAAGATAGGAGATAAAAAAGAGGATAATAAAAGAAACATCAGCATAGGAGATATGGAAAATAGTATGAAATGCGATAAAGGAAGAAGACAGAGATTACCTGGAACTGCAGCAGAAGAGATCGGAGCTTCATTAAGCCTTGAATCCATCAACAAGTGTAACAAGAAAGCCATAGGAGAAGAGCAAAGGTCACAGAGAGAGAGAGTCTGTAGAAGAGAGAGAACCAAAAATGAAAATGATATTTCCTATTTTGAATGTTTAGCTGAAATGAGATGCAAGGGGGAATCTAACGGTCAGAAGAGGAAAGAGAGTGTATGGGGATTAGGAGAGGTTATACGATGGTGGACAGCTGGGCTTTGGAAAATGATAATTAGGTGGGGTTATTTAATATTGGAATTTTCGAGAATGGGTCTGTATTGGGAACTTTTGAGGCCAGCCTATGCAAACAATTATGAGATAAATGGTTACGCGGGTAAGAAGCTTAGGGCGATCAAGTGGCTAAGGACTAATGTGGAGCTTTGGAATGGTTACTTAATTAATCACACGAATTGGGCCAAGGCAGAGGCCCAATGTGTAGACGCACTGTTAAGGGTAAGTTTGGCGTTAATTAATGCTGATGGAATTACTGGGTTAATGCAATTGGACCTCACATCTAAGATGGGGCCATCAGAGAGGACTAAAAGGGAGCATTGCAATGTCGGCTTATCAATTGGGCCAATTATATGGGCCCATTTACTACGGGAGTTCACATGGGCCACTGAACCAAGACTTACGTGTGAATCGGACTGCTGGATTTTAGCTTTCAACATAATAGGGCTAGTATTATATATTTCAAATTTTATTAGTTCTTTTGTGAGATTATATTTAAGCAATTTGCTTAATTATGATCATAGGTGCTATGTAGTAGACATTTTTTATCATTTTTTTTCATTACACTAGACAATGACAATTTATTTGTAGTTTTATTTTGTTGATATATAAAAACTAGCCCTAGGCACTGCCTAGCGGATTTATTTAAAAGCAAAAACCCTAAAACCCTAAAACCCTAAAACCCTAAACCCTAAACCCTAAACCCTAAACCCTAAACCCTAAACGCTAAACCCCATCCCTGCCTCATTTGCCAAACATCGCCGTAATTTTTCAAGAAGCTCTCCGTACAGTACGACCAAGGTGAACAGTGCGCAGTTGTGGCGATATGGCCACTGGCTCGCCGTCCGGCGGTGGGAAGCCACCGGACCAATCAAAAAATGAGCGGAATATTATTACGCACCATCTCCAAAAAGAATCATCCAAAAACACCCACCCAATCGCTGCAAACATTCAAAAATGTGCAGGGGTCACTGTAGCGAAAAATCGCCTGGGTGAGTTTGAAATTCCCCATTGCAATTCTGGGCATCAAAATGTTTTTCCAATCCATGGAGATTGTTCTTCACCTCAAGACGCACCTCTCTACCAAAAATCAGACAATTTCACCGCTAGAATCGCCGGCAAAGATGATTTGAATTTTTCAGGTGAAGGCCAAAATTTGTTCCAACAAGATATACAATCCCAATTGGAAAAACAAGGATACCAATCTCATTCTTATGTAAGAAGGAATTCATTCCCACCTTCAATTTTGACTGGGCATCAATCAATCAAGCCAATTTTGGAAATTCATCCTACATGCAGCTCGTCTTCTCCAAATGCTCGACCCTTCTTTTCTGCAAATTTGAGACCAATTGGGAATCAATTGCCATTGGTGATCTCATCTACAATGCCAAACACACCTCCAGCCCAAGTTTTGAATCAATTAAGTCAAGTTTCAGACAAACTCCATGATCGCACCTGTCCAAAGCTCCATGATTTGGCCGGAGATGGTGTTCGAGAGATAATTGGGTCTCCAAACCAATGCCAAAATGTTCCCACACATCAGGTGAACGTTTTTAGCCCTTCAAACCAGAATTTACAATGCCCAATTGTGTCGAATATTCAAACAACCATGCCGGAGCACTGTTCATCGAACAGTATTCAACCACTGTTCTATCCACATTGTGACCAAATTGGAACCACCATGCCTATGATAACTTCAACTCCTCATTTAAATGAACCTACCCATCAAGTTTTGAGACAAGCCAACAAAGGAATGGTTCACCAAGAACAGATACCCAAGTCATTTGATCACCAGTTGGCCGGAGACCATACTCAGGGGATAATGGGAGTCAACAACCAATGCCAATCTATTCAAAATCAATAGGTGACTGTTTCTCATCTCTCAGAACAAATTTTACATTGTTCGAATTCCTCAAATATCCAAAACGATAGCCTCGAGCACTGTTCCATTGAAAGTGCTCGACCTAATGCTACTGCTCCTGTTAGTCACTTCTGTGGGGAACTTTTGATTGGTGATCATTCGATAGGACCCTTTGAATCTACAGACCAAATCTTAGATCATTTAGTAGAGAAATGTAGGAGTCCTACTAATTTGAAATCTTCAGTTGTTCCTGAGGTAGCAGGGCAATTTGTAGCAGCCCCTGCATCTACCTTGCTTCCTACCCAACTGGATCATGCTCCTCAAGGATCTCAGCCTACAATTCATGTGCAACAACCCAACCAACAGTCACCTGAACTTGACCATCAAATGCCACCCCAAACTCATAACAAAGAACCAACCTCTGTGCATGAAATCCCACCCTCCAATCTTAAGCCACTAGTTGCAATTGTTAGCAACTCCAATGCTAACAATTATTCTGAGCCCAAGTCACATGGCCAAGTCATCCCAACCATTGCAAACACACCAAAAATCTCATCAAATTATGAGAAACCAAACATCAGGAGAAGCCAAAGAAACCAATCCACACCTGTTGACCCCCCATCACAAACACCCTCAACCAATGATCCTAAAAACAATGCAGCTTTACCAAATCCCAACTCCAATAAATCCAAACAGTCATCTACCTCACCATCTGCCCCTTCTCCCCCTACTGTTACTCAGTCATATGTTACCAGACTGAGAGCCAGACATGAAGCTGAGATTAAACCCCTTTCCTTTACCCCCCCAAAAATAACAACAAAACAAGGGCAACCTGCAGTTATATTCAAAAGAGATGACTACATGGTCAAATTTGCTGACAGATGTAAGTTCACAGTAGTAGGAAAGTTCTCTAACACCATGCCCAAAATGGAGAACATCAGAAAAAGTTTCATTGCCCAAACTGAGTTGAAAGGTGCAGTCAAAATTGTCCACTTCAATGCAAGAACTGTCTACATTGATCTAGACAATGAGTATGATCACTCTACTGTGTGGGGAAAGCAGACCATGTTCATACAAGGTCAATTGATGAAATTAGAAGCTTGGTCCCCTACCTTCAAACCAAATGAAGACTCCCCTATTGTTCCAATCTGGGTGGTGATCCCAGAGCTCCCATGGCACCTCTATTACATGGAAATACTTACCCCACTTCTCTCTCCTATAGGAAAAGCCCTATACCTAGATCTGGCATCCTTTCAAAAAACAAGGGGAAGTGTGGCAAAAGTAAAAATCCAAATAGACCTAACCAAGGAAAGACCTCACCATGTGTGGTTGGGCTATGATGAATATCAAGATGAAAATGGAGAAGGAGAATGGCGTGAAGTACAATATGATAGTGTCCCAGCCTACTGTACTCATTGCAAACACCTTGGCCATTCAAAATTTTCATGTGAACTCAGAATAAGAGAAGCAGAAAGGAAACAGAAAAAAGAAGAGGAAAACAAAGCAGGTACCTCCAAAATTGCCAATGCTCCACTCCCTAGAGAACAGACCAACCAGGCAAGGCAGCACCAAAAAGCACCAACTCAGAATCTTACTCACCAACAAGTAGACCAACAAGCCAATCAGCACATACAGGAACACCAAAAGAACTCTGACCTACCAAAGGATAACACTGAACAACATAAAGACAATTGGCAAGTCCAAAAAAGGAAAAATTTCAAAGGCAACACTCAGAATAAAAAACAGCAATTGGCAATCATACCAAAAAATGAAAATAAACAAACAAGTATCAGCTCTCTGGAACCCCCTGTTGCCCGTACCCCCTCTCTTCATATTCCTGAATCTCACATTCCTAAAGTCAGTGGGAGAAGTGGTGAATGCCAGCAGAATCCAATTCAGATCCAGGAAATGAAAACAAAGGGGGATGATGTGATTCATGTTCTGAACAGTTGTGATGAAACACAAAGGAATGATCATGCAAATGACCCCCCTCCTGTTACTGAACCTCACTTTGAACCACACCCTGCTCTCCACATCTCAGATGAATCGTCAGATGAAAGCTCAGAGCCAACTGATGATCATTTGGATGCACAGATGAGACATCTGCTCAAAGGAAAGGCCAGCTTGCAATCTGATTTTCATGTCCAACCTCATAAGGAAAAGAATAAACCCAGTCAAAAGAAGAGGAAAGCTATGAGGAAAAAGGCAGGTATAATCATCAAGGAACCAACACCCCCTCCTGATGACAAGCAGGATCTAAGCTTTGCTTCTCTCCACAAACCAACAGAAACTGCCAACCTATCCTTGTCCCAACCTTTACTCTCTCAAAAGCAATACTCTTCAGAAGACAATGAAGCACACTCACCCATCAACAACACAAGCCCCCCCTCTGCCACACAATCACCTAAGAACCAAAATTCAACAGTCAACCTCAACAATATTCATCTTGAAGTGCCTTTAGAAGAGTGCCCTCTGAACAGATACTCTCCCCTTGATGATGAATACATGCCCATACAATCAGAGGATGAACTAGGAGGGAACCATGAAGATCACAACCTGTCATCAGCAGATGAAAAAGAGGAAGACCAACACTGTGAACTGCTGATCACAGCAGTAAATGGTGCTGAACCAAAGGATAATCCCACTGTCCAAATATCAAGCCTAAGAAGACCTTCACCAAGGTTAACAAGAAGCAGAGCTGCTAGAAGCAGCAGTGTTCCACCAATACCCAAAAACACCTCTTCCCTCCAATGATTAGTACAATCATTTGGAATGCAAGAGGTATCGGGACCTCTGGAGCCATTGAAAGGCTTAAAATCCTGAAACAGATTCATCAGCTCTCCCTCATTGCTGTTCTTGAACCATTCCTTGATTACTCTCATATCAATTACTTCAAAATCCAAATGTCAATGCACCAAGCAGCTTCAAATTCCAACAACAAAATCTGGGTATTCTGGGATAAAGAATTCTCCGTTAATATCTTAGATCAAGATGAGCAACAGTTAACTATGAAGATGACTCATGCAGCAACTGGCAAGACTTTCATCATCACAGTCATATATGCCAAATGCAAGCCTATCTTGAGGAAGCCACTGTGGGATATTCTGAGGCAAAAATCCACTGACTACAACATCCCTTGGTGTGTCATTGGGGATTTCAATGTTATTGCCTCTGTTGAAGAAAAAATAGGAGGAGTACCATATCAAATGAATAAGAGCCTAGATTTCATATCTATGATTGAAGATTGTGGTCTAATAGATCTTGGTTACTATGGACCTAAATACACTTGGTCTAATGGTAGAGGACAATGTGCCATAGTTTGGAAAAGACTAGATAGAGGGCTAGTAAATGATCAATGGCTTCAAGCCTTCCCTGCCTCCACAATTACACATTTGGCAGCAGCTGGATCTGACCATAATCCTCTTCTTCTAGAAGTTCATGAAAGAGATAACACAAGCAAAAAATACTTTCGATTCATGAACCTGTGGACTGAAAATGATAAATTCTTACCATTAGTCCAAGAAGTTTGGGAGAAAGAAGTACAAGGCAGACTAATGTGGATCTTCCACCAGAAGCTCAAATCCCTTACCACTGCTTTAAGTAAATGGTCAAAAATGGAATATGGTGACATTTTTGCACAAGCTAAGGAGTATGAACAACTAGCTAAAGATGCATAAATTGTGTGGGCCAACACAAATGAGGAACAAGATAGGCAAAACCTCCATGAAATCAATGCTAAGTACACCAGGTACCTGAAATTGGAAGAAAACTTACTGAAGCAAAAAACTCAACTTCAGTGGTTTAAAGAAGGTGATGCTAATTCCAAATATTTCCATAGCTTGATCAGAGGAAGAAGAAGGAAACTATATGTTCATAAAATCAAGAATGAGGATGGGAGCTGGATTCAGGGAGACACTGCCATTGGGGAAGCAGCCTGTGATTACTTCAGTGACCTTTTTTCTGAAACAGGTGGTATTATTAGAGAAGATCTATTGACCTGCATTCCAACTCTAATCAATCCAGAAGACAATTTCATGCTTACTGCAGATCCAACCATGACAGAGCTTAAGCAAGTAGTCTTCTCAATGAATCCAACAAGTGCTGCAGGCCCAGATGGTATGAATGGCAAGTTCTTCCAAGTTTGCTGGGATATCATTAAAATGGACCTTCTAAATGTGGTTTTGGACTTCTTTGGGGGGTGTCTAATGCCTAAATACTTCAGTCATGCATGTATTGTGATGCTTCCCTAAGTTGAATGCCCAAATGCATTGACTGAGTTCAGGCCAATTAGTCTTAGCAACTTCATCAACAAAGTCATCTCCAAAGTCCTCTGTTCTAGGTTGGCCCCTATCCTCCCTAGAATCATATCAAAGAATCAGTCAGGCTTTATAAAAGGGAGAAATATTTCTGAAAACATTATGTTAGCCCAAGAAATTGTTCAGGGAATCAAAAAACCAAATGCAGGCTCCAATGTGGTCATCAAATTGGATATGGCTAAGGCATATGACAGAGTATCATGGGCCTTCACTTGCATAATGCTGAGAAGAATGGGGTTCTGTGAATCTTTCATAGACATGATCTGGAGAACCTTATCAAATAACTATTATTCTGTCATCATAAATGGGCTAAGGTGTGGTTTTTTCCAGTCTTCAAGGGGTTTAAAACAAGGGGATCCCTTAACTCCCTCCTTGTTCATTATTGGAGCAGAACTTCTTTCTAGAATGTTGAATTCACTTACTCATGACCAATTCTACAATGGTTTCTACATGGAGAGAAGAGGTCCTCATATTAACCATCTGAGCTTTGCAGATGACATTATCATCTTCACTTCTGGAACCAGATCATCTCTCAAAAGAATCATGTGGATCCTTCATAACTATGAAGCCACCTCTGGACAACAAATCAACAAGAATAAGAGTCACTTTATGACCTCCCCAAGTGCTAGACATTTCACTGTGAGAAGAATCCAAAGAGCTACAGGCTTCACAAAGAAAAACTCCCCCTGACCTATCTTGGTTGTCCTCTCTACACAGGTAGACTCAGGATCTCACACTTTAATCCTCTCATTTCAAAAGTGGTGGGAAGAATCAAAGTCTGGCAAGGGAAAATGCTCTCATATGGGGGTAGAGCAACTCTCATCAAGTATGTTCTACAATCTCTACCAATTCATCTACTCTCAGCTATCTCCCCTCCCAAAACAGTAGTGAAGCAGATTGAGAAGCTAATGGCTAACTTCTTTTGGGGATTGGATAAAGATAGGCAGAAATACCATTGGTCTTCATGGCAAAAATTATCATATCCCACTGAAGAAGGTGGCCTAGGATTCAAGTCCATTGCTGATGTCTGCAAGGCAATGGAGTTCAAGCAATGGTGGCTCTTTAGAACCACAGATTCCTTTTGGAGCTCTTTTCTGAAAGCCAAATACTGTCAAAGGTCTCACCCTATTTCAAAAAAATGGGATACTGGCCAATCTCAAATTTGGAAAAGGATGATGATCAACAAAAAAGAAGTAGAAGCAGCTATCTTATGGAGATTGCACTCTGGTACATGTAGTTTCTGGTGGGACAATTGGCTAGGAGATGGGCCATTAGCGTATCACAGAACCTCAGGTGGCAGACCAGGGAAACTTTCAGTGTCTCATTTTCTTGAAAATGGACAATGGAACTTGCAAATGCTTCATGAACATGCTCCTCAGCACAAAATATCTCAAATCATCCAGATAAGCATACACTTTGACCCCAACACCCCTGACTCTCCCATCTAGACACCCAATACAAGTGGCAAGTTCACTTGTGCTTCAGCATGGAACCTTCTCAGACCCAAAAAGAATCCCAATCTCTCCAACAAACTAACTTGGCACAAGAAAATCCCCTTCAAATGGTCTTTCTGCCTTTGGAGAGCACTGAGAAACAAGCTGCCCACAGATGATAGAGTACTGCAGTTCAGCTCACCTACAGTTTCAAGATGTGTATGTTGCTCTCTTCATAGTGCTGAAACAGTGGAGCACATCTTCAGCTCAGGCAACTTTGCAAGAATCATATGGCAAAAGTTTGGAGGCATAGTGGGACTTAAAACTGCCAATATGCCTCTCAGGATTGTGCTAATGAAATGGTGGCTTCAGAAAAGTTGCAATGAGGTCCATAAACTGATCCTGCATACTGTACCTATTATTATTTGCTAGAACTTATGGAAAAATAGATGCAGTGCCAAATATGGCTCTAAAAACACCTCACTCACCAGAGTTCTATTTACCATCACCTCTGACATAATTCTTCTCCTCAGAGCCAACTTCCCTGCAGTCAAATGGCCTACTAATTGGAACCATCTCTATCCATTCCTGGAGAATACCACACATCCAAACACATGCATTCAAGTCACTTGGATTAAACCAACCCATCCCTTTGTCAAAGTGAACACTGATGGCAGTGCATTGTCCAACCCAGGGAAAATAGGAGCAGGGATCCTCATTAGGGATTATAGGGGTGAGTTTATTCATGCTATAGCTTCCCCACTAGGTGTAGGCACCAACAACCTTGCAGAAACTCAAGCAGCCATCTTTGGCATCCAATGGTGCTTGAACAATGGCCTCAAAAATATTCATCTTGAATCTGATTCTCTTCTGCTCATTCAGTGGCTCCTCTCTCAATCTGAACCCCCATGGAATATCCAAATGAAGGTTAAACATCTTAAGGATCTTTGTTCTCAAATTGATAACCTCAAAGCCACTCATGTATATAGGGAAGCCAACATCCCTGCTGATTCTTTATCTAAACTAAGTCATAACCTCACCATCCACACCAGTTTCAATACCCTATCTTCCCTCCCTAGTCATATTAGAGGTCAGATACACCTAGAACTCATAGGAACACCTGTTCTTAGGCTCAGGAAGTCCAAACACTTGAAACTACCCCCTGGACCCCATAGTTCCACACCTTCACCCCATACCACATCTCATGGTTATGGATAACAGAATAAACCAGCACACACTATCACTCCCACAATCCAAATTTCCTCCAGTCATAGCTCTTTTTCACATGTTCTCCTCTCTGTTAACACAGTCGTTTCCCCAAAACATGAACTCCTTCACACCTGACTGTCACTTCAGTGGGAGCAGGCAGACTTTGTACAAATCAGAGATCCTCACCTGCTCCTCACTCCCCAGCCTCATATTCAGTACACATAAGAACCTAAACTTTGAGTCCCCCCTCCCCTCTAAGAAAATTTTCTGTTTTGCAGGTTCTTGGAGGAAGCTGAAGCTTTTAATATATTCTCATGCAGTGGTATCAACATCCATGATGTTCAACCTGCAGAGAATGCATTTAAAGCTCACAACAATACCTGAAGGATCCAGATTTAACAAAAATCTTGCTCACAGGACCCACAAGAAGATAACACCATATGGCCTTGGACCACTCTGCATTGTAGTTATTTGGACCACTAAGATAACCTGTGATCAAAGAATTCTAGTGCTCTGTCTTCAACCTCTCCCTCACTTAACTGTTTCACTGCATTGCTCACTGCTTTGGCAAAGCAAACAGAAGGAGAAATACCCTCAACCACAGCCCCCCCTCCACCTTAATAACCACCTAAAAGTACTACCAGTAGTACTGATAGCACCTCTCCTGTGCCATTGCTTCAGTCACCACAATCCCCTCAACAGTTCACTCTCTCTTGCAATACTTAGCCAATTTTTGACATCCTTTCTGAGCATCTACTTACTTGTGTGTAGATCACACAAGAACCTACACCAAGTAAGTAGAACAGGGGTCCCCAATGCTCCCCCTCCCCCAGACTCAGTCACAACCTCCACAAGAACCTGGAGACTGAGCCCCCCCCCCTTTTACTAACCTATCTGTTGTCTTTTGCAGGTACAAAGGGATTTCTATTTCAACTGGCAGTCACTTTGGCAGTGGTATTAGCATCTATAATGCTCATTCTGCTGAGTGGCTGCCAAGTCGATCAAGAAATCTCTCCAGCTAGCCATCATAAATGCCAATACCATACTGAAAAGGAACACCTGCGTTGCTCACTCTCTCCTGTCATTGCCTCTGGACAATTTGACAATTGTGCAGTGCATCCCATCCTGGCAACACATGTGCTCTCATTGGCAAATGTCTTGGCCATGGTAATTAACCACAACATTCACTGCCAAAGGAAAGATAAAAGATCAATAGCATACAAAGACTCCTCGGCAAAGCCATTTCAGAGCTCTCCCTCTTCTGTCAAGTCTTCACGATTGATTAACCAAGCTCATTGGACTGTTTTTGCCCACTATCTTCTATCTAGCTTTCTTGTACTCTCATGTCAAAGCAAGGTAGAAGATAGAACCTCTCATTATGATAGAATTTTTGTCACCTCTCATAGGTCTATCCTACACCATTACAAGTGTAGAGGTTGGTTAGTTAGCTTAGGCCTCTATATTTTATTCATAGTTAACTTAGTACTAACCGTTATTTTGCACCATTGTCCGTATGAAATATTATGCTTAGTCATATGTGACACCATAGAGCTGGGCCCACTAGAGCTGCTGGAACCGGAACCTCCTCGTCAATCTCAATATGAGGCTCCACCTCCTGGAGTAGCTGCCTGGGGCTGAGCTCTACCCCTACCACGGCCTCTGATACGGCCTTGGCCCCTACCCCTCACGGGAGCTGCCCGGGGCTCGGGCTGCTGGTCAGCGGACGAAGAAGCGCGTGTCCTCACTATCTGCGAAAGGACAGAATAGAAATTCAATCAGTAATTGATGAACACGTCGCACGACAAGAAAGAACAAATGAGAGACTCTTTCCTAACTCAATAAACTTTGGAGGACAAGTACAGACGTCTCCGTACCTACCTCTCAAACTCTACTAAGCTTGTTCATGAGTGGTGAGACCTATGTAACCTAGAGCTCTGATACCAACTTGTCACGACCCGGATTTTTCCCCAATATCGGGATCGTGATGGCGCCTACTCGTGGTAGCTAGGCAAGCCACTGTATTCATACTATCCTGTTTTTAACACAATTTTTAATTAAATAAATGCGGAATACTTTATCAAATAGAAATAACTAATTACAAAGTGAAAATCATACTGAAATCCTCTACCCAAGACGTGGAGTCACCAACTCACAAACTACTATGGAATACTACACATAAAAGTCCGAAAGAAATATAACACAATTCTGTTTGTCTCGGAACAAAGAGACTCCAGCTAATAACATAAATAAAGAGAGAGACGCCGGGCCTGCGGACGTCTGCAAGCTACCTCGGTCTCAAATATGATTAGCTCCCACGCAATCTACTTACTGCTGCTGCTGCTCCTGATCGTAACCTGGACCTATGCAAAAACGCACAGAAGTGTAGCATCAGCACAACCGACCCCATGTGCTGGTAAGTGCCTGGCCTATCCCGGCGAAGTAGTGACAAGCCTAGGACCAGACACTCACATAAACCTGTGCAATTCAATATGTATATATGTACCACAAAATAATAAGAAATAATCAAGTATTAACACAATAAGGAATATCTTAAAGAATTCAACAATTAACCACAGTTAATAATTTCACAAGGAAAAACAAATTATAATGTAAACACAAGTAATATCAAGTCAAGGAATAGCAAGCGGTTGCACGGCATCACCCTTCGTGCTTTTACTCTCATCCTCACCAAATAAGCAAATAAAGTACACGGCATCACCCTTCGTGCTTTTACTCTCATCCTCACATCCATAGTACGGCATGATCCTTCGTACATGGTTCAATAACAGGCACGGCATGATCCTTCGTGCATAATCAATAAATAAACATGGCACGGCATTAACCTTCGTGCATAAATAAATAAACATGGCACGGCATCACCCTTCGTGCATTATCACTCTTCCTCACCCAAATAACAATCACGGTTAAGGGCAAAGAAAGAAACAGTAATTCATAAACCGTCCCATCAAGGGCAATCAATAATTATCTTCACAACAAGTCCCAACAAGGGAGAACAATAACAATTCATCCGTAATATATCTCAAAATAATCATTTTTCAACGACTCACGGTCATACTAGACGCCAGTGTATGGATGCTCGTCACCACAGCCCATACATCGCACTCGATCACATAACACATAACACATAATCCTATTCCCTCAAGCTAGGATAGAACAAACACTTACCTCGAAAGTTTACGAACGATTCAATCCGTAGCAATGCCTTTTCCTTTTGAATTTGACTCCAATCCAATCATATATATACACAATTGATTTAATATCATCAATTCTACTTAACAAACTAGTTCATATTGCTAAATATGGTTTTTACAACATACTGCCCGGAATAGTAAAAATCGACCCCGGGCCCACATAATCGAAACTCAAGTTTCGAACCAAAATAAGTTCACCCAATCTTCCATGAGTTCAAATATACAATTTGTTCTTAATTTCGACTCCAAAACGAGGTCTAAATCGCAAATTCTTTGAAAGCCCTAACTATACCCATTTCTCAAATTTCCAACCAATTTACACATGTTTAAGCCTAAGGATTTGATTGATGTTGATGAAAAATGAAGAAGACGAGTTAACAATACTTACCCAATGAACTTTGATGAAGAAATGCCTCAAAAATCGCCTAAGAGTTGTGGAGAAGAAAGGATTTTGTGAAAATGGGATAAAATCCCGTAAGTGTTCTGTTTTGGGGTATTAAATCATTGGGCGAAATTTTACTCTATGCGATCGCAGGGCCTGTGATGCGATCGCATAGAAGAAAAATGGGGACAGCAAAATTACTCGATGCGATCGCGGAGGTCCTATGCGATCGCATAAAAGGAAAATGGATGAACTGAAATTACTCTATGCGATCGCAGGGAATGGTATGCGATCGCATAGAAGGAAATTCTGGGCCTCAGTCTTACTCTATGCGATCGCGAAGGATGGTATGCGATCGCATAGGAGGAAAAGTGGAAGTTATGCGATCGCTTGGGCTATATTGCGATCGCACAGAAGGATTTTTGGGACCTCTGATCTTTGCTCTATGCGATCGCAGCTACACCTATACGATCGCATAGAAGAAAATCTCTGTGCAAAAATTGCAGAGTTTCTGCTGAAATTTTCAAGTTCAAACCATCCCGTTACCTATCCGAAACTCACCCGAGCCCTCGGGGATTCAAACCAAGTATGTACACCGACTCAAAAACATCATACGAACTTGCTCGCGCGATCAAATCACCAAAATAACATCAAAATCAAGGAATTTAGCCTTAAATCTCAAGAATTCTTTCAAAATTTCATAACTTCCAAACTTTCCAATTTAAGGCCGAAACACGTCAAACGACGTCCGTTTTCAACCAAACTTTACAGGAAGCGCTTAACCAATATATGTGACCTGTACCGGGCGTCGGAACCAAAATACGAGCCCGATACCAGTACTTTTTAATAAAAATTCAGTTTCATTTTCCTTAAACATTTTCAGAAAACAATTTAAGAGAAAAATTCTTTTACCGGGGTTCTAGACCTCGGATTTCAATTCCGGACATATGCCCAAGTTCCATATTTTTCTACGGATTTTCTGAGACAGTCAAATCACGGATCCGGGTCCGTTTACCAAAAATGTTGACCAAAGTCAACCATATCAATATTAATATCAAAATTCTTCTACTTTTTCACATATTTCACATATTTCAACATAAATATTTTTCAGCTTTGTGCCCGGATTGTGCACGCAAATCGAGGCAACTATAAATGAGGTTTCTAAGGCCTCAGAAGCTCGAAATGATTAATTAAATAAGTGATGAGCCTTTGGGTCGTCACAATCTCCACCTCTAAAACAACCGTTCGTCCTCGAACGGACAAAAGAAAGAGGTACCTGAGTCAGGAAACAAGTGTGGGTAGCGGCTCCGCATATCAGACTCGGACTCCCAGGTCGATGCCTCAGGAGGCTGACCTCTCCACTGAACACGCACAGAAGGATAACTCTTCGACCTCAACTGTCAAACCTGCCCGTCTAGAATGGCTACCGGCTCCTCCTCGTAAGATAGATCATTGTCCAATTGGACAGTACTGAAGTCTAACACATGTGTGGGATCGCCGTGGTATCTCCGAAGCATAGATACATGAAAAACTGGATGCACGGCTGATAAGCTAGGCGGAAAAGCTAATCTGTAAGCCACCCCTCCCACTCTGTCTAAAATCTCAAATGGACCAATATACCTAGGGCTGAGCTTGCCCTTCTTTCCGAACCTCATCACGCCCTTCATAGGCGACACTCGGAGCAATACTCGTTCACCAACCATGAAATCTACATTTCGAACCTTACGATCCGCATAAGTCTTTTGCCTAGACTGAGCTGAACGCAATCTCTCCTGAATAGTCTTGACCTTATCTAAGGCATCCTGAACTAAGTCTGTACCCAACAACCGAGCCTCTCCCGGTTCAAACCATCCTACTGGTGATCGACATCGCCTACCATACAACGCCTCATACGGAGCCATCCGGATGCTAGATTGGTAACTGTTATTGTAGGCGAACTCTGCTAATGGCAGAAACTGGTCCCACGAGCCTCCGAAATCAATAACACGGGCTCGAAGCATGTCCTCTAGAATCTGAATAGTCCTCTCGGACTGGCCATCCGTCTGAGGATGAAATGTTGTACTCAACTGAACCTGGGTGCCTAATTCCTGCTGAACCGCTCTCCAGAACCGCGAGGTAAACTGCGTTCCTCGATCAGAGATAATAGATACCGGCACCCCATGGAGATGAACAATCTCCCTAATGTAAACCTCCGCTAACCTCTCCGACGAGTAGGAGACAGATACTGGAATAAAGTGTGCTGATTTGGTCAGCCTATCAACAATGACCCAAATAGTATCAAATTTCCTCCGAGTCAAAGGAAGTCCAGTAATGAAGTCCATTATGATCCGCTCCCATTTCCACTCGGGAATTTCAATCCTCCGGAATACACCACCAGGTCTCCGGTGCTCATATTTCACCTGCTGACAATTTAGATACCGAGCGACATACGCAACAATATCTTTCTTCATTCTGCGCCACCAATAATGTTGCCGCAAATCCTGGTACATCTTAGCGGCACCTGGGTGAATAGAATACCGCGAACTGTGGGCCTCTGCTAAGATCAACTCCCGAATCCCTTCGACATTGGACACACAAACTCGACCCTGCAATTTCAATACACCATCATCATCTAGGTTTACCTGTGTGGCACCTCCCCGCTGTACTGTATCTCTCAACTCACGCAAATGAGGATCATCAAATTGCCTCTCACGGAAATGCTCTAATAACAAAGAACGAGCGACCGTGCAAGCTAGCACTCTGCTAGGCTCAGAAATGTCTAATCTCACGAACCGGTTGGCTAAGGCCTGGACATCTAGAGCTAATGGTCTCTGACTGACCGGAATATATGCAAGACTACCCATGCTAGCATACATTCTACTCAAAGCATCGGCCACCACATTGGCCTTACCTGGATGATATAAGATTGTAACATCATAGTCTTTTAGCAGCTCTAACTATCTCCGTTGTCGTAGATTCAACTCCTTCTGTTTGAACAAGTACTGTAGGCTTTTGTGATCAGTGTACACCTCACATGTCACACCATATAGATAATGCCTCCAGATCTTTAAGGCATGAACCACTGCTGCTAACTCAAGATCATGAACTGGATAATTCTTTTCATGTATCTTTAACTGCCTCGAAGCATAAGCGATAACCTTACCATCCTGCATCAATACCGCTCCAAGCCCTGTACGAGATGCGTCACAATAAACTGTATAAGGCCCTGTACCTGTAGGTAGTATCAACACCGGTGCGGTGGTCAAGGCTGTCTTGAGCTTCTGAAAGCTCGCCTCACACTCCTCTGACCACTGGAACTGGACACCCTTCTGGGTCAACCTGGTCATCGGGGCTGCAATAGAAGAAAACCCCTCTACAAAACGACGGTAGTAACTTGCTAATCCCAAGAAACTCCGGATCTCAGTCACTGAAGCCGGTCGAGGCCAATTCTGGACTGCCTCAATCTTCTTTGGGTCTACCTGAATACCTTCCACTGATACAATGTGACCCAGAAATGCTACCGAACTCAGCCAGAACTCACATTTAGAAAATTTGGCATATAGCTGGTTATCTTTCAGAGTCTGAAGAACCACTTTGAGGTGTTGCTCGTGCTCTTCCTGGCTGCGGGAGTACACCAGGATGTCATCTATGAAGACTATCACGAACAGATCTAAGTAAGGCCTGAATACCCGATTCATCAACTCCATGAATGCTGCTGGGGCATTGGTCAACCCGAAGGACATGACCAAAAACTCATAATGCCCATATCTAGAGCGAAAGGCTGTCTTAGGAATGTCAGCCGCCCTGATCTTCAGCTGATGGTAGCCTGACCTCAAGTCTATCTTAGAGAATACCCTCGCTCCCCGGAGCTGGTCAAACAAATCATCAATCCTCGGCAGTGGATATTTATTTTTGATTCACCTTGTTTAACTGCCGGTAATCAATACACATCCGCATCGAGCCATCCTTCTTCTTTACAAATAATACAGGTGCTCCCCAGGGAGAAACACTGGGCCTGATAAAGCCCTTCTCAAGAAGGTCCTGCAACTGATCTTTCAACTCTTTTAGCTCCGGCGGGGCCATATGATAGGGTGGAATAGAGATGGGCTGAGTGCCCGGTGCCAGATCAATACAGAAATCAATATCCCTATCGGGTGGCATGCCCGGCAGGTCTGAAGGAAAAACCTCAGGAAACTCCCGTGCAATAGGGACCGACTCAATGGAAGGAACTTCTGCGCCGGAATCACGAACATAAGCCAAATAAGCTAGACACCCCTTCTCGACCATACGTTGAGCCTTAACATAGGAAATAACAGTGCGAACGGAGTGGCTTGAGGTACCCTTCCACTCTAATCGGGGTGATTCTGGCAAGGCTAAGGTGACAATCTTAGCATGACAATCAAGAATAGCATGGTATGGGGACAACCAGTCCATCCCCAATATGACATCAAAATCTACCATATCCAAGAGCAACAGATCAACACGGGTCTCAAGACCCCCAAATATAACTACGCACGAACGATGCACCCGATCGACTACAATAGAGTCACCCACTGGTGTAGCCACATAAACTGGAATATCCAGAGCATAGCTGGGCACAGCCAAATACGGTGCGAAGTAGGAAGACACATAGGAATATGTAGATCCAGGGTCAAATAATACTGAAGCACCTCTGCCACACACAAGAATAGTACCTGTAATCACGGCATCTGATGCCTCTGCCTCTGGCCTGGCTGGTAAAGCATAGAATCGGGGATCTGCACCTCCCCTCTGAGCTGCGTCTCTAGGACGACCATCAACTGGCTGACCTCTACCTCTCGCTGGACGGTCTCCACCTCTACGGTCTCGACCTCCAACTCTATAATCTCTACCCCCGCCTCTGGCTGGCTGGGCAGGCTGAGGGTCAGCTGGGGCCTGAATCATAGGACGAGGACCTCGCTGCTGAGAGTTGCCCGCTGCTAGAGGGCAATTCCTAATAAAATGACCTGGGTCACCACAACCGTAGCAACTCTTAGACTGATAGGGCTGCTGGCCCCGACGACCCGAATGGCCTCCAAGAACACTCTGAAGAGGCTGAGCATTAATAGGAGACTGGTCTGAATAATGCCCCCGAAAACCACGATCACCTGATCCACCCTGTGAAGCCCGAAGGGCGGAATGAAAAGGCCTGGAGGACTGGCCTCTATCAAAGGATTCTCTGCTACCAGAGGAAGAACCACCAAACCTGCCTGAATGACGAGGCCTCTTATCTGAAGAATAACCGCCTCCCCTAGCAAAAGCCATCTCAACTCTGCGTGCTGCATTGGCTGCCTCCTGAAATGATATGTCACTTCCCACACCCATAGCCATCTGGAGTCTAATCGGCTGATTGAGCCCATCTATAAATCCGCGGACCCTCTCCCGCTCCGTGGGAAGTATCACCACCTGCATGACGAGCCAAGTCGATAAATCTCGTCTCATACTGTGTAACTGTCATAGTGCCCTGATGGAGGCGCTCAAACTGCCTCCGAAGTACATCCCTCTGAGTAGCAGGGAGAAACTTCTCCATAAATAGTTCCGCAAACTGATCCCATGATAAAGCTGGGGACCCTGCTGGTCGAGTCAAGCAATAATCTCTCCACCAAGTCTTGGCGGATCCTGCAAGCCTGAAGGTACAGAAGTCAACTCCGTTTGTCTCCATGATCCCCATAGTCTTGAGAATCTCATGGCAACTGAATAAGAAGTCCTGAGGATCCTCTGATGTGGCTCCACTGAATATAGTGGTAAATAGCTTGGAGAACCGATCAAGCCTCCATAACGAATCAGAAGTCATGGCCGCTCCATCACCTGCATGAGCTGTGGTACCTGACTGAGTGGCCACAGCTGGCTGAACCACTGGTGCCTGAGGCTGAGGAGCTACTGGCTCCGGGGTATGAGTAATAGGAGTCTGGGCCCCTCCTCCAGCCTGAGAAGTGGCTGGGGCAACTGATAATAAACCCGCTCTGGCAATGCTGTCCATGAATCCCGCTATTCTGACCAAAGCATCCCGGAGATCCGGGGTAAATAAAGCCTCTCCTAGGACCTGAGCTGGGCCCACTGGAGCTGCTGGAATCGGAACCTCCTCGTCAATCTCAATATGAGGCTCCACCTCCGGAGTAGCTGCCTGGGGCTGAGCTCTACCCCTACCACGGCCTCTGATACGGCCTTGGCCCCTGCCCCTCACGGGAGCTGCCTGGGGCTCGGGCTGCTGGTCGGCGGACGAAGAAGCGCGTGTCCTCACCATCTGCGAAAGGACAGAATAGAAATTTAACATTTTGAAGAACAAATTCGCACGATAAGAAAGAACAAATGAGAAACTTTTTCCTAACTCAATAGACTTTGGAGGACAAGTACGGACGTCTCCGTACCTACCTCTCAAACTCTACTAAGCTTGTTCGTGAGTGGTGAGACCTATGTAACCTAGAGCTCTGATACCAACTTGTCACGACCCGGATTTTCCCCCAATATCGGGATCGTGATGGCGCCTACTCGTGGTAGCTAGGCAAGCCACTGTATTCATACTATCCTATTTTTAACACAATTTTTAATTAAATAAATGCGGAAAACTTTATCAAATAGAAATAACTGATTACGAAGTGAAAATCATACTGAAATCCTCTACCCAAGACGTGGAGTCACCAACTCACAAACTACTATGGAATACTACACATAAAAGTCTGAAAGAAATATAACACAATTCTGTTTGTGTCGGAACAAAGAGAATCCAGCTAATAACATAAATAAAGAGAGAGACGCCGGGCCTGCGGACGTCTGCAAGCTACCTCGGTCTCAAATATGATTAGCTCCCACGCAATCAATTTACTGCTGCTGCTGCTCCTGATCGTAACCTGGACCTGTGCAAAAACCCACAGAAGTGTAATATCAGCACAACCGACCCCATGTGCTGGTAAGTGCCTGGCCTATCCCGGCGAAGTAGTGACAAGCCTAGGACCAGACACTCACATAAACCTGTGCAATTCAATATGTATATATGTACCACAAAATAATAAGAAATAATCAAGTATTAACACAATAAGGAATATCTTAAAGAATTCAACAATTAACCACAGTTAATAATTTCACAAGGAAAAACAAATTATAATGTAAACACAAGTAATATCACTTCAAGAAATCACAAGCAGTTGCACGGCATCACCCTTCGTGCTTTTACTCTCATCCTCACCAAATAAGCAAATAAAGTACACGGCATCACCCTTCGTGCTTTTACTCTCATCCTCACATCCATAGTACGACATGATCCTTCGTACATGGTTCAATAACAGGGCACGACATGATCCTTCGTGCATAATCAATAAATAAACATGGCACGGCATTAACCTTCGTGCATAAATAAATAAACATGGCACGGCATCACCCTTCATGCATTATCACTCTTCCTCACCCAAATAACATTCACAGTTAAAGGGCAAAGAAAGAAACAGCAATTCATAAACCGTCCCATCAAGGGCAATCAATAATTATCTTCACAACAAGTCCCAACAAGGGAGAACAATAACAATTCATCTGTAATATATCTCAAAATAATCATTTTCCAACGACTCACGGTCATACTAGACGCCAGTGTATGGATGCTCGTCACCACAACCCATACACCGCACTCGATCACATAACACATAACACATAATCCTATTCCCTCAAGCTAGGATAGAACAAACACTTACCTCGAAAGTTTACGAACGATTCAATCCGTAGCAATGCCTTTTCCTTTTGAATTTGACTCCAATCCAATCGTATCTATACACAATTGATTTAATATCATCAATTCTACTTAACAAACTAGTTCATATTGCTAAATATGGTTTTTACAACATTCTGCCGGAATAGTAAAAACCGACCCCGAGCCCACATAATCGAAACTCAAGTTTCGAACCAAAATAAGTTCACCCAATCTTCCATGAGTTCAAATATACAATTTGTTCTTAATTTCGACTCCAAAACGAGGTCTAAATCGCAAATTCTTTGAAAGCCCTAACTATACCCATTTCTCAAATTTCCAACCAATTTACACATGTTTAAGCCTAAGGATTTGATTGATGTTGATGAAAAATGAAGAAGACGAGTTAACAATACTTACCCAATGAACTTTGATGAAGAAATGCCTCAAAAATCGCCTAAGAGCTGTGGAGAAGAAAGGATTTTGTGAAAATGGGATAAAATCCCGTAAGTGTTCTGTTTTGGGGTATTAAATTACTGGGCGAAATTTTACTCTATGCGATCGCAGGGCCTGTGATGCGATCGCATAGAAGAAAAATGGGGACAGCAAAATTACTCGATGCGATCGCGGAGGTCCTATGCGATCGCATAAAAGGAAAATGGATGAACTGAAATTACTCCATGCGATCGCAGGGAATGGTATGCGATCGCATAGAAGGAAATTCTGGGCCTCAGTCTTACTCTATGCGATCGCGAAGGATGGTATGCGATCGCATAGGAGGAAAAGTGGAAGTTATGCGATCGCTTGGGCTATATTGCGATCGCACAGAAGGATTTTTGGGACCTCTGATCTTTGCTCTATGCGATCGCAGCTACACCTATGCGATCGCATAGAAGAAAATCTCTGTGCAAAAATTGCAGAGTTTCTGCTGAAATTTTCAAGTTCAAACCATCCCGTTACCTATCCGAAACTCACCCGAGCCCTCGGGGATTCAAACCAAGTATGTACACCGACTCAAAAACATCATACGAACTTGCTCGCGCGATCAAATCACCAAAATAACATCAAAATCAAGGAATTTAGCCTTAAATCTCAAGAATTCTTTCAAAATTTCATAACTTCCAAACTTTCCAATTTAAGGCCGAAACACGTCAAGCGACGTCCGTTTTCAACCAAACTTTACAGGAAGCGCTTAACCAATATACATGACCTGTACCGGGTGTCGGAACCAAAATACGAGCCCGATACCAGTACTTTTTAATAAAAATTCAGTTTTATTTTCCTTAAACATTTTCAGAAAATAATTTAACAGAAAAATTCTTTTACCGGGGTTCTAGACCTCGGATTTCAATTCCGGACATATGCCCAAGTTCCATATTTTTCTACGGATTTTCTCTGAAATAGTCAAATCACGGATCCGGGTCCGTTTACCAAAAATGTTGACCAAAGTCAACCATATCAATATTAATATCAAAATTCTTCTACTTTTTCACATATTTCACATATTTCAACATAAATATTTTTCAGCTTTGTGCCCGGACTGTGCACGCAAATCGAGGCAACTATAAATGAGGTTTCTAAGGCCTCAGAAGCTCGAAATAATTAATTAAATAAGTGATGACCCTTTGGGTCGTCACAAAAAATGTGTCCGGATTACTTAATTGAAACTATGCCGATTAAAGCAACTGTTACACTAGGCAAAAAATCAATTTATCTAGAAAATGTCCATTGAGGTTCTTTCCAATTGAAACCTGTACAAAACGATATCTTATTTTGTGACTTATTGACTTAGGGTTGGAGATTGACCGAAAAGGTATAAACTAATGGAAAATTGATCAACTATGCGAAGTAGAAATAATTCGCCATGATTCATTATTAGCCGTGAGGTTGTTTACTTTGGATTTCACTATCCTCAATCCGATGTTAATTGACGAGGTCAGAACTATATGATTAGAGTCGAACTAGCATTGGCATCTAAGACATTGGCTACTTATCTTATTTTCTTAACTACAAATGGATTTTAAGGAAAATTAAATGAAGAAAATCGAAATGATTCAAACCACCTTATATTAATAGCTATCATAGATCAAACTACCACCTTAAACATGCTTAAACTACTTGACTTTAACAAATTACCTATTTAAAGTATCAAAGAGAATCCCAATCCGAACTAACAGAATATTTTTTGTTAGTGTACGCAAATCCGAACATTAACAGGAACTAAACAAACATGAATGAAAACTACTATCTATTTTTAAACAATAGTTCGAAGATAGTCCTAGTTTACAACAATAGATAATACAAGCCTAACGGATGTTGTTTTAAAGTAGACATACTGGAAAAAAAACAAGAATTAAGTAGACATACGAACCATGTATACTCTTAACCCCTCAATGATTAAAAGTATAATTTCTATTTCAACTAACAGTCCTTAGTTTAATAAATAGCTAACAGGATCACTCGTGTAATGGCTTCACAACATGATTTAAACTGGGCTTTCATATCATTTCCAGTACAAGAATGGACAAGCCCAAGGATGTGTACCTGATTTTAACAGCAGAAACGAAAGAGGAAAAATCAGTAAGCAATTCCCAGCCAAGACAAAAGCAAGCGCAGCAGCAACAAATTCCAACAAAGGTCCAGCAGAACCAGTAACAAAAAGTAGCAAGAAATTCCAAGAATGGTTTAGCTCAAACAAGGAATTGAAGGCCACCCAAATAACAATTTTGAAGAGACCAGACAGCCACAAAATAGACACAAATAGCGCAAGAGAAACCTTCTGACAACTTGAACCCTTAGATGTGGAAATAGAAACAGAGAAGAGATTCAGATTTGTTTATGATTTTAAACCAACATAACAATGTTGTAAGGGACAAGATTATCAACTCACAACACTATTATACTGATCTTTTGGAGAGGAGAAGGCTAATTTAATTCGAACTATGAACTGAGAAAGATTTAAACTAAAAAGGGCAATGCAATGGTGTTATCCTTTAGGTTTTCTCTACTACCCCTTGTTCCAGAATTTATTTCAAAGTGTATATCAGCCTTTATCTTAAAATCTATTTTTTCCAATGTGTCCTCAAACCAGTAATCTCTCCACCCCTTTTATAAACAAAAAAACAGAACCTTTTCCTTCAAAATTCTTCCCTTCCAGCTCTTAAAAGCACTTAAATGACTTAAGAATTCAATCCCTCCCCCCATGTTCTGATATATTTTTTATGACTGCCAGTCCCACTGAAAACTGTCATGGCTTTTTTTTTTAATTAAAAAAACCATCTGTAGTAGGCAACTGATGCACATCCTGTTGTAAAGCAAAAATCCACTACCCCTTCCCATGTGCAACACATTTGAACTCTAATTAACTGGTTTTTAATTTGTAAACCAAACTCTGAAACAGCTATATCCAATATGATCTTATTCGAAATCACAAAAGCTACAAACCAACAGTGAATTTGGATCAATTAACAAACTCTAATTCCTGTCCCAATGTTCTAACAAACGAACCTACAAAACTAATCGACGACATTCAATTAGTCGATTACAACATGTATACTCGATAACAAATAGTCGTCGAAGCAATGATACAAGAAACTCTCGGACAGAATAGTTTAAAAATGCAAAATTGGCTATTTGACGATATTAATCGAATCGAATTCCTATCTTATAACACCACATTTAAAATAATGAAATAGAAAGTAAACAGACCAACCAAATAAAGGGTCCTAAAGAGAAGAGGAAAAACAGAAATTGCAATAAATAGGCAAACAATAATCAAAACAACTAAAATAAACAAAGAAAGAAATGAAAGAAGAAGTACCTCAAACAAATGGAAAGAATCCGAATCGAAAAAGAAATGGATTATTTGGACTTGAACTCGGATTACTATATTTGAGGTCGAAGGGACCTTAACTGAAATGTTTTCAAATGAAAACAAATCAATTAATGTCTATTAGACCTTAATTTCTCTGCAATCCGATCAAAACATCCCTAATGTGAAATTTAGGGTTCTTGAAACTTGGTTTTGGGGCTTGATGGTTTCCGGCCAGATTCGACGGGTACAAAGGCCATTTCGGGTTTGAGGGAGGTGAGGTGAATGTATGGTATCAATTTGGGGTGATTTGGGGTAAGTCGGTTTTAAACTCGATCCTTTGATTGAAGATTCAAGGAACTCCGGTTTGATTTGAGATAAATCGTGCTAGGGGTTGGGTTGAGGAGTTCTTGGGGAGTTTGCGGTGTAAATTTTGGCTGGTTTGGACCATCCGAACCACCGTGAGGCGATTTCCGGTGGGGCAGAGCACAGCGGCGGCAGCGGCAACGGCGTTATGTTGAATCTCTCGGGTTGGCACGAAGAAACGAGTTTGGGGAAATGGCAATGAAAACAATAGGTTAGGGGGTGTTTGGCAAGTTGAAATTAGGTCGTTTAATCCTGGCCGTTGGATTATGAGATCCAACGGTCCATATTAAAATGAGAAATGGGGCGGGTTGAATATGACTGGGCCAAATGCCTTTGGGCCTGGACTAGGCCGGTTTTGGACTGGTCCAATCCAGTTTTTATTTTCCTTTCTCTTCTCTTCTCTTTTAATTTAATTCCTAATTATGAAAGACAAAAATTCTAATTACACTACAAAAATCAAGTTAAATCATAAAAATACTAATTTAGTCATACCAATAATTAATCCACATATTTAACTATCAATTCAATAAAATCACACAACTAGGCATGTAAAAGATGCATTATTATTATTTTTTTGACTTTCATTTTATATATTTTAATTAAGACTTAAATGCAAATGCAACATCATTTTGTATTTTATTTTATTTTTTAACAAATAAGCACGCACAGATAAAATGTAGATAATAATTAAGAAAAATCAACAAAAATTCAGAAGATCACACACAACACAAAATTATTCTATTTTTGGATTTTAGGAGTAATTCTCATGTAAGAAAAAAATCACGTGCTCACAGCTGCCCCTCTTTGCGTGGAAACATGAAGAGTTTTCGTGCAAAGAATAATGATCAAATAAAAGCGATTTTTGCCCGTTCGAGCACTCCGTGTGAGGCATTTTGAAAAGATCTTGACCGAGCCTTTGCTTCGAGAGGCCTCCTACATATCCCTGGGCTAAACAGGAATCAGGTCAATGTAGTTCGGGAAGTGTTGGTAGCTGGGACTACCGTGGACTAAGACTTTGCTATTACTATTGTCGTTGCTGCTGTTGCAGCTGCCGCTTACCGACCTCCTTATTACACCAAAAGGAAAATTAAAGCTAAGCTAGCTATGCTATCAACTATGAGTTACAAGATTCCTATCTATGATTCTCTTGAAAGCTTGATCTTGAGTCTTACCTGATTTTGCTGTAGACCTCGATCTAAATCTTGATGCATGTCTGCTGTACATGCTTGTTTATTCTTGTAACATTGAGTGAAAGAGAATTGGCGGAACCCGTGACTTCAATCAGATTCTGAGCAATCCGCGCTTCTGTATACTCTAACATTTGAACTCGTCTTCTTTTGGTTCTTTTCTTCTTTTCTTCTTTTTGGATTGAGACACGCTCGCAGGTTATCTCGATCCTTGCGTCCCGATGCCAAAACTATTTAAACAACAAAACAAACAAACGAACGAAATTTTTTTGCCCCAGTTTCACTAGGAAAATTTCGTGAGTTAGTTGTGACACAGAAAAAAATGATTAAAAAGACTCTTTGGTAACGGTCAATAGAATCTCGATTTTTAAAACCGTAGTTTCACAGATAAACATTCTACGGTTTTCTAGCTGGGAGAACCTCAGTTTTCTGGCCGGGGTTTTGAAAAAATGGCTCCACAATTTTCTAACTGGGAGATCCTTGGTTTTCTGACCGGGATTTTGTAAGAAAGTTTTCACGGCTTTCTGGCCGGAATTCAAAAGCAATGTTTCATGACTTTCTGGCCGGAAGAACCTCGGTTTCCTGGCCGGGGTTTTTAGGAATGGCTCCACAGTTTTCTGATTGGGAGATCTTCGGTTTTCTGACCAAGATTTTGAAGGAGAGTTTCACGGCTTTCTGGCCGGAATTCAAAAGCAATGTTTCACGGCTTTCTGGCTAGAAGACCCTCGGTTTTCTGATCGGGGTTTTAATAAATGGCTCCACAGTTTTCTGACTGGGAGATCCTTGGTTTTCTGACCGGGGATTTTGAAAGAAAGTTTTCACGGCTTTCCGGCCGGAATTCAAAACAATGTTCCGCGGCTTTCTGGCCGGAAAGACCCTCGGTTTTCTGACCGAGGTCCAAACAGATATTGGACTGAAGTGAATTGATTTTCTTTTTGGAGTTTTCATTTTCCTTTCCTTTCTTCTTCTGTTTCACGGCTTTCTGGCCGGAATTCAAAAGCAATGTTTCACGGCTTTCTGGCCGGAACACCCTCGGTTTTCTGACCGGGGTTTTAATAAATGGCTCTATAATTTTCGGACTGGGAGATCCTTGGTTTTCTAACCAGGATTTTGAAGAAGAGTTTCACGGCTTTCTGGCCCGAATTCAAAAGCAATGTTTCATAGCTTTTTGGCCGGAAGACCCTCGATTTTCTGACCGGGGTTTTAATAAATGGCTCCATAGTTTTCTGACTAGAATATCCTCGGTTTTCTGACCGGGATTTTGAAGAAGAGTTTCACGGCTTTGTAGCAATGTTTCACGGCTTTTTGGCCGGAAGACCCTCGGTTTTCAGACCGGGGGTTTAATAAATGGCTCCACAATTTTCTGACTGGGAGATCCTCGGTTTTCTGCCCGAAATTTTGAAGAAGAGTTTCACGGCTTTCTGGCCGAAATTCAAAAGCAATGTTTCACGGCTTTCTGGCCGGAAGACCCTCGATTTTCTGACCTGGATTTTAACAGATATTGGATTGACATGATTTGATTCTCTTTTTGGAGTTTTCATTTTCCTTTCTTTTCTTTTTCCTTTTGGGTCTTCTTTTAGGCGTTTTCCTTTTACCAATCAACACATGCATAAAATAAAGCTTTTGAAAAGAAACTTCCCTTTTTGGCGTTTTCCTTGTTTCAAAGCTATTTCAATGCTCGCGTATTTCTCTTCTTTGGGCTGTACCTTCTTCTTGCACAATTAAATAGACCTGCTTTCAACAAAGAACATTTTATTAGTTGAGAAAGTGGTTGACTTTGTGGCCTTGATTATCTTCATTGCTTGATCTTTTCCCCATTTCCATTGAAAACATTGCTACCAATTGTCTTTGGGGGTGACTTCTTTTCAAACTGACCGGGTTCATCCGCGGGCTTCCACGAGGACTTTTCTATGTGGGTCCTGTCTTTCTACCTCGTTCTGTTTCTTTTAAGACCTTAGCCTTTGATTTCTATTTCTTTCTAACATCTCTTCCTTTGGAAACAATCGATCGTCGTGATCAAATCGGAGATTGTATCAATACACCATTGAGGCTGGGTTTTTTCTTCTTTACCAGGTGGAATTCTGTATAAACGGTCCTGTCACCCTTCTTTGTAATAATTTTGGAATTCAAAGTTAAAACGAAAGGGATTCAAAGAAAAATGATCAAAGAATAAAAAAATGAATCAAAGCAGAAGCGTCCCTTTCGGGGAAAAAGAAGGACTTATTTGAGGTGTATGTTGACTTCAAACCGACATGACATGCTTCTCGAACTAAATGCTCGATCGTCACAAACTCTCATTTCCTTATAAACCAAAACGGGTCTATGTTTCCAAGCTAGGGAGCTGTGCCAGGACCTCTTGTGGTGAAATACCCTTTTCGGTTGATAGCGCCCTTTTGCGGGTTTTCGCTAATCGACCTCTCTCATTTCTCTTCTTACCATCGCCCGATAGCACTCTTTGCGAGTTTTTTACTAACAGACTCTCTCATTTTGTATTTCTCTACTTCCATCGTTTTATGGTGCCCGAAGGTTTTCACCAATAAGACTCTCTCATTTTATTTCCTTTCATTCCAGACATTGCGGATCGCAACAATGATGTTTTCTCAGTTCCTATTTCTCTGCATCGATCTTGAAGGACTTGTACCCGGCTTGGGTAACAAGAACTATGGACAAAATTACAACTTTGGAACCATCTTGACAGATCTAAACTAAATCGCCATATCATCTGCCCCAGTTTCAATTTTTGGGGAAATTGGGATTTTGGTTTTGGTGTGACTGAACCTCAGGGAGAGGTTGCCTACGTATCCTTTTGGAATCAAGTCAGAACGTAGTTCAGGATAACTTTGTTTTGTTTTGTTTTGTTTTTGTTTTGCTTTTGGTTTTTTTTTATTTGGTTTTGGATTCCAAAGAGGGTAGCCAAGGAAATGTAACCGGCTCAAAGGGTTTACAAAAAAGGTTGGTAGTGTTTGGGTAACGGGAATAAAAGCCTTCAATCATTTCGACTTGTAAGGACATCACCGAAGCAAACTCAGACATAATACCTTTTGACAGCATCTTCATTTACGGCTGTTTCAGGGTCTTTTCCTTCCATGTCTCCCAAGTATAACGCTCCTCTCGGCAGTATCTTCCTAATGATGTATGGTCCTTTCCAATTAGGAGCGAATTTTCCTTTCGCTTCCCGGTGATGTGGAAGAATGCGTCTTAAAACCAACTGACCTACTTCAAAATTTCTGGGTCGTAGTTTCCTGTTGTAAGCACGAGCCATTCTTTGTTGGTACAACTACCCGTGATAGACCACAACCATTCGCTTTTCACCAATTAAAGTTAACTGCTCTAATCGAGTCTTAACCCATTCACTATCTTCAATCTCTGCTACAACAATCGTCCGGAGTGAAGGAATTTCTACCTCTACCGGTATCACAGCCTCGGTTCCATAGACTAGCAGTTATGGGGTTGCTCCTACCGATGTGCGCACTGTAGTACGATATCCCAGCAAGGCGAAAGGTAATTGTTCATGCCATTGTCTAGAACTCTGGATTTTCTTTCTCAAAATCTTCTTAATGTTTTTGTTTGCTGCTTCAACGGCACCATTGGCTTTGGGACGATAAGGAGTGGAGTTCCTATGCATTATTTTGAATTGCTTGCATATTTCTTCCATCAAATGACTATTCAGATTCGTAGCATTGTCTGTGATGATAGTTGCAGGTATACCAAAACTACAGATAAAATTCGAATGTACAAAATCCACCACGGCTTTCTTGGTGACTGATTTGAGAGTGACAACTTTGACCCATTTTGTGAAGTAATCGATAGCGACCAGTATGAATCGGCGCCCATTCGAAGCTTTCGGCTCAATTGGGCCAATGACATACATTCCCCAAGCGACAAATGGCCACGGCACTGACATAGGATGTAGCTCAGTTGGAGGTGCATGAATTAGATCTCCATGTACCTAACATTGATAACATTTCCGGACAAAACTGAAACAATCTTTCTCCATGGTTATCCAATAATACCCAGCTCGAAGGATTTTCTTAGCCATGACATACCCATTCATATGAGGCCCGCACACTCCTTCGTGTACCTCGTGCATGATTCTTCCTGCTTCTTCAACATCAGCACACCTTAAGAGGTTAAGATCTAGGGTTCTATTATACAAGACCTCGCCTCTCAAAAAGAAACCACCTACATGTCTCCTAATGGTCCTCTTTTGACCGCCAGTATCATATTCAGGGTATTCTTGTGTTTTCAAGAATCTCCTGATATCGTAGTACCATGGCTTGATGTTTGGTCCTTCTTCAATTGCATTGCAATAACCGTGTCTTTCCTTGATTTGGATTTCCAAAGGATCGACGTGGGCATTGCCTGGATAAGGTAGCATTGAAGCTAGAGTGGCAAGTGCGGATGTACCTAAACTCTATCGATGCAAATCGCTTGCCAAGAATATTCACAAGTTGTAGGTAACGGAGGAGTTTAACGTCCCGAGTTTCCCATTCACCTTGAGATTGTTTGATAATCAGATCTTAATCTCCCATGATCAACAAATCCTCAACGCCTTGATCAATTTCCATGTTCATGCCCATGATGCAAGCTTCATACTCAGCCGTATCATTCGTGCAGAAGAAACGGAGTCTGGCCGTAGCTGGGTAATGCTGACCGGCAGGGGAGATCAAAATTGCCCCAATCCCTACACCTTTAGCGTTTACCGCCCCATCGATGAACATTTTCCAAGCATGACTGTCCCCTGAAACAACTTCTGTCGTGTTCAGCTCTTCATCAGGAAAGTATGTATTCAATGGTTAATACTCCTCGTTGATCGGGTTTTCAGCCAAGTGATCTGCCAACGCTTGGGCCTTCATTGACGTGCAAGTGACATAGACTATGCCAAAATTAGTGAGCAGTATTTCCCATTTTGCCAATCTTCTAGTGGGCATTGGTTTATGGAATATGTACTTCAAAGGGTCCAACCAGGTAATGAGATGAGTCGTATAATCTTGGAGGTAGTGCCTCAATTTCTGAGCGACCCATGTTAGAGCACAACACGTTCTTTCCAGCAAAGTGTACTTGACCTCATAACTAGTGAATTTCTTGCTCAGATAGTAGATTGCTTGTTCTTTCTTACCTGTCATGTCACGCTGTCCGAGGACACAGCCAAAAGAGTTTTCCAAGACTGTTAAATACAAGAAAAGAGGTCTCCTTAGCTCTGGCGGGACTAAGACTGGAGGGTTCGACAATTATTCTTTGATTTTGTCGAAAGCTTCTTGACATTCAGTTGTCCATTTGATCGCAATGTCTTTCTTCAATAACTTGAATATGGGCTCACATGTAGAAGTTAATTGGGCGATGAACCTACTGATGTAGTTTAGTCGGCCCAGAAGACTCATTACGTCTTTCTTTGTTCTGGGAGGAGGTAAATCCCGGATGGATTTTATCTTTGTGGGATTAATTCAATACCTCTCCTACTGACTATGAAACCCAAAAGTTTACCTGATGGGACTCCAAAGGCACATTTGGCCGGATTCAACTTCAAGTCATATTTCTGTAACCTTTCGAAGAATTTCCTCAAGTCTCGTATGTGATCGCCCTGAGTTCTGGATTTGATGATCACATCGTCCATGTACACCCCTATTTCTTGATGCATCATGTCATGAAAAATGGAAGTCATGGCTCTCATGTACGTTGCTCCAACATTTTTCAAACCGAATGGCATGACCCAGTAGCAGTAAGTTCCCCAAGGTGTGGTGAAAGTAGTCTTCTCGGCGTCCTCTTCATCCATCAACACTTGATGATATTCTGCATAACAATCCACAAATGATTGTATCTCATGTTTGGCACAGTTATCAACGAGGATGTGGATGTTCTGTAAAGGAAAGTTATCTTTTGGACTTGCTTTATTCAGATCTCGGTAATCCACGCATACTCGAGTTTTTCCGTCCTTCTTTGGCACATGCACAACATTAGCCAACCATGTGGTATATTATACCACTCGAATTACCCCTATTTTTAACTGCTTAGTGATTTATTCTTTGATTTTATCACTGATGTCAGTTTTGAACATCCTTTGCTTTTGTTGCACTGGGCGACAGTTAGGGTAGATTGGCAACTTGTGCACCACTAGATCGGCTCCTAATCCTGACATGTCATCGTAAGACCAAGCAAACACATCTTTAAACTCAAACAAGAGCTGGATTATTGCATCTCGAGTTTTCTCGTCTGTATGGATGCTTATCTTGGTCTCTCGGATCTCCTCACCGGTTCCCAAATTAACCGGTTCGGTATCATTCAAGTTTGGCTTAGGTTTATTCTCAAAATGTTCCAATTCTCGATTTATTTTCCTAAAAGCCTCTTCTTCGTCGTATTCCAGTTCTTGGTTCATTATTTCCAGATTAGGTGGACTGTTCAGATCTGAGCAAGAAGTCCGCAAGCATGTCTTGTTATTTAAAGCCGCATTATTAGGACTGAAAACAAAGAATGAATAACAAAAATTAGAAATAGTGCAAAATGATGAAATATTTATTTCATTTTCTTGGAATTTACTGAATATGAACAAAGTTACATTTGGAAGACTGAAAATATAAGAAAACAAAGAAATACATCCAAGTTACGTCCTGAAGTAACTTGTGATAAAGGAAAAGTGACAGGACAAATCTACCAGAACTCCCGTCTGACTGGGAATGGTGTGGCCTTCCAATTTTGCAATTTGGCCTCTGGGCCCACATACAGCACCTCAGCAGTGCTTGTTCCTTCTCCTGACTAAACCATGTTAACATCGTAAAGCATTTTCCTCATAGCTCCACAGATGTCTTCGATTTCCTTTGATGTGAAGATCTCTTCTTCTTCTTCTTCTTCATTGTATCTTGGTCGAACAAAAGTTTGGTACAAATGTGGCAATGGTAGTGGTAGAACCCATCCTTTTTCCTTTCTTTTATTGGCCAATTCTCATCTTCAAGGGTAGGGCGAAAGCCTACTCCGAAGAACTTTTCGGCCGTGGGCAAAGTTACCAGCTTTGATACTCCTTACAAGGACTTTCCCAAACCTCTTCCTAGCTGGAAGCCGTGTTTGATCATTATTTTTGCCACCATGATGGAGGCATTAGACAAAAAAGGTTGGGGGCAAGGATTCCCTTCTCGTGTTGGTCTGCCAATACAACCTCGAAAGCTTGATAAACGATGTGCTCGCTTCCTTCTTCCGCTTTTAAGCATGGGATGGATGGATCCCGATAGATCGATTGCTCGTCCTCCCCGTGCACCATGATTTCTTGTCCCTTGTGTTAAAACTTTTGCATTTGATGAAGGGTAGAGGGTACAGCTCCAGCTGCATGAATCTATGGCCTTCCCAGAAGAAAGTTGTAAGAAGTATCCATATCCAGAACTTGAAATGTCACTTCATAATCTACCGGGCCGATGGTCAGAATCAAATCAATCTCCTCGATCGTGTCTCTCTTCACACCATCAAAGGCTCGCACGCATACATTTTTGGGATGAATTCTTTCAGCTTCAATTCCTATGCGGTGCAGAGTGGAAAGTGGGCATATATCTACTCCTGAGCCCCCATCCACCATGACCCTCTTCATGTAGTAGCCTTCACATTTGACAGTCAAATGCAAAGCTTTGTTGTGGGCTACCCCTTCCAGAGGCAAATCAGTCTTACTGAAAGAAATCTGATTGACTGCAAAGAACCTCTCCGCCATTCTTTCAAGTTGTTCAGATGAAATCTCAACAGGAACATATGCCTCATTCATGATTTTTAACAAAACCTTCTGATGCTCAGTGGACTTCATTAACATGGACAACATGGATACCTGCTCCGGGTATTTGCGCAATTGGTCTGTTACCTCATAGTCAGACATTTGCATCTTCTGAAAAAAAACCTCTACTTCTTCAGCGCTTACAGGTTATTTGGATGGGAAACGCCTTTGCGAGGCATTATTTATCTCCTACGTGTTCAAATACTTTTGCCCCAAGATGCTCCCAGATGATACTCCTGCAACATCTTTTCCTTTACGTGTAACGAGTGTCCGTCGATAGCTCCAAGGTACATCAGATGGATCTTTCATGGGTTTTTGTTGCACACGTGCAATAACCGTGAGTTCATCTGATTGTAGTGGTTCAATTGGCTTTCGGGCCACATAGGTTCCCTTCGGTACATACATCGTTGTTTCCCTCTTCAAATGAAACCTTTTGGGGGCACCTATTTACAGGGATCTTTCCACTCGGCCTCGCGGGAGGTAAAGAACTCCATTCCTTTGAGACGATGCCTTCATTTCGATTTTCTTTTCAGATCCAGTATTGGCAACTTCAATCTTTTTCCCCACTTTCTCTTGTTTTAGGGTAACATCAGGCCGCTTCTCCACATCAGTGATGGCAATTATCGCTTTCAAGGCCGGGTCAAACTCCTTATCTTCACAAATCATCCCAATTAGTGGCCCGTTGTTATGGGCTGGCAATGGGTTATTTGTCACATTTGGGACGTTTTCATCTACGAAAACTATCCTCCCTTGATTGATTAGCTCTTGCACCACCTTCTTTAGGGTCCAACAATTGTCGGTGCTATGCCCCTCAACCCCCGAATGGTAGGCACAGTATATTCCTCGTTGGTAGGCAGGAGAGTTCGGATTCTGCCTGTTCTGTGGAACGGGCTGCAATAGGTTCTCTTGCCTGAATTTGGGAAAAAGAGTGGAATATGGTTCCCCAATCAGTGTAAAGTTCGACTTGGGTGGCTCACGATGGTGGGTGTTATTTGGTCAGGGGTTGTATTGGTTGAGTTAGGGAGGTTGGATTCTTTGGAATGGAGGTGGATTTCTGTTAGCTGGTGGCTGCGGTCGTGAAAAAGGTTGAGCATTCATGACCGCGTAGGGTGGAGGCGGAGGAGCATAGGTCATGCCGTGGTGTGAATAGTAATGCTGGGGGGGCCCTTTCAGAAAATACCTGCCTTGGGGCTCGGTATCTTCTATTGCTACCATGACAGTTTCTTCTTTCTTTTTGCCCCTTGCCATCCCTCCAGACCCACATTGGATGGCTTGGGAGGTTGCTCGAATGGTCGCTTGACTCAAGATTCTACCAGTTTTTAAGCCATTCTCCACCATCTCTCCAATCTTGATTGCTTCGGCGAAAGGTTTTCCCATCGCCGACATCATGTTTTGAAAATAGTCCGACTCCTGAGCCTGGAGGAAAGTCGTGACCATTTCGATTTCATCCATAGGGTTTTCACCCTAGATGCTTGTTCATGCCACTTGATGGCATATTCCCTGAAGCTCTCTGAGGGCTTCTTCTTCAAATTCGATAAAGATTTCCTATTCGGTGCAATGTCGATGTTGTACTGGAATTGTTTAACAAAATCTCTGGCCAAATCGTCCCAAATGTGCGAGTGAGATATGTCTTGGTCCATGTACCATTCTGAGGCTATCTCAACTAGACTCTCTCCGGAATATGCCATTAGCAACTCTTCCTTGCCACCGGTACCTCGCAACTGATTGCAATACTTCTTGAGGTGAGCAATAGGATCGCCATGCCCATCATATTTTTCAAGCTTCGATGTTTTAAATCCTGATGGCAAATGGACATGTGGGAACATGCACAAATCGGCATAAGAAACACTTTTCTGCCCGCTCAGACCTTGCATGTTTTTCAGACTCTACTCCAAGCTTCTCATTCTTTTTGCCATTTCGTCCTGCTCGAGAGCTTTTGGATTTTGGTTTGGTATGAAATCATATTGAGGTGGCTGAGGATATATATTGGCGACAACCTGGGTAGGATCCCGTGCAAGGGGTGGTGCCGGGAATGTAAAAGATGAGGAATCAAAGAAAGGAGTATGTGTGGCGGGATGTGCCGTGATTGGAACTTGCAAACCAACTGATGTTCTTGTGGATGTATCCAATCCTATCACCCGAGGATAGGAAGTGGAGGGTGATTCGGAGAGGGTTGTGACATTAGAATACCCAAACAGAGTAGGTGGGTAATTGGTGGGGGTATTAGAAATCCCACTTGATCTGAGGAGTAGTTCGCGGAACCCAGGGATCAGACTTGGGGGTTCTTTCCCGTTATTCCAATCATCTAACATCTCCAGCATGCGACAGTGCAAAATTCTATTTTCCTCTGTAGCTGCTGACTCAGTAGTCGGAACGGCTGATATGGAGATTTCTTCCAAAATGGGAACGGTTGGTAGAGGGATTTCGGAAGACATGTTGGCGCTTCTTTTCGACCTCGTGAAATAAGGATGGGTACTTTTGGGCTGCTGAACTCTTCCTTGGACCTCGTGAAATATAAATGTGAGGCTAGATTACCACAAAGTCAATCACTCTTTTCTAAAACCTGGAGTTTGGCAAACAAACGGTTAGTCAGAAACAACATAACAGATAAGTAATCTCACGTTGGGTGTGATGCACTTATACAGTTGATTGTGTTGCTACATGTATTCGATTGCGATGCGTCATTCCGGTTTGTACTTTCCTTTGCTTTCATCTTCTCCCTCTTTTTATCAATTTTCTTTCCTTTTATACTTCCCCCTCTTTTTTCGTTTTTCTTTTCTTTTAGAGATGGTCGAATCTTATGTGGATTGCCTTCGTATCATGTCCCCGCATGAATTAGACCGGGCGTAGTTCGGAAACAAGAAACATAAGATACGAATGAAATATTTTTTTGAATTTTATTTCACAAATTTCAACTTGAAACACTTGTGCAAAAAGACGACAATGAAAAAAAACTTTAAAAGGACAAACAGAATCTAAAATGAAAAAATAACAGACTCTTCTAAGCATGTTCCAACGCTTTGAATGTTTGCGTCTGTGAGGCATTGTTTGGCCTTGCTGTGGTTCTCGGTGTGAGATCCCTCTGTAGATTCCTCAACTCTGCCATGACTTGGTGGACATATTCCATGATTGAAGAGAAGAGGGTAGGCCGGGGTACTTGTTCGCAGGTCAGGCATCTTATAGTGATATAGTGCCCGATTTCATTGATCCTGGCCCTGATCATATCTTTTTCTCTAAGCAGCTGCCCTATGTGTCGGTTCTTTGCCCCCAATACTTGAGCGTTACCGGAGACTTGATCCAAAAGCCTATCTATTTGTCTTTCCATCCGCACCATTAAGTCATGGCAACGGTCTCTATCTTCTTTGGCATCCTGGGCTTGCTTGAGAATTTGCTCTCTAAAAGCGGCATTTGCTTCTCTTAAATCAGCGTTGATCGCCCCATAATCTTTCTATATCTATTGTAGACGGAGTGCTTCTTGGTGGGCTACTCTTCTCCATTTTTTTCGGATTGCAACTAAAGTCGCTTCTTCCTTTTCCAAGTCTTCCTAGTGCTCAAAGGCTTTCCTTTCCAAGTCGTTTATAAGCATCTCATCATTCTGACTTCTCCTCGACCTTTCTGTGGTCAATTGCATCTCCTAAATTTGAGTTCGGAGTGTTATTCTTTCCTGCTCCCAGTCGGCCCTTTCCTGATCGAAATCAGCCTGTTGTATGTCCATGGCAGCTTCCAGAATTCCCTTATCCTCTTTTAAGGTGTTAATGCAAGATTGAAAATCTTGCGCCGTTTCACGTCTAGCCTCCCTAAATCTGGTTTCTATCTCTTTCTCCCAATTGACGGCATATTTTACCGACCTTTCCGCTCTTTGCTCGGGCATTTATTGGTTGTGGAACCATTCAAGATATGCGAGGCTTATTTTTCCTCGTTCTCGATCGGCACCCATTTCGTCGATGTCGGAGAGTCGACTACCAAACCACACCTTTTGTGCATAAGTCTCTCTTGGGAGCTCCTCCATCGTGAATTCCCATGTAAATGAACGCATATCTTCAATTGGGGTCCTTTTCTGTTCTCTACCCAACTGCCGCATGACACGTAGCGGGGCATATGGTTGGAAACCCCTGAAACCCATTAATAGGTAGAATGGGCGATATGTTGACATGTGCATGATTTTAGCGGAAGGGAACCAATAATAATTCTAGGTGATTCGGTCTGCTCTCAAAGAGTTGAGAAGTTCTGGCCAAGTCCTTAAATCATTTGGAATGTTACAATGGGCAGCTCTATTCATATGACAACGAATGTAATTCAACCAGTACACGTTGAAGTCTATCACAATTGGGTGATGATAGAGATGCTCTACAAACCACATTTGTAATAAAATGTTACAACCTTCAAAATAATCCTGTCCTTCTTGGCACCGAGTTAAGGCCCGAAAGATGTCTCCTAAGATCATAGGAAGAATAGTGTGTTCTTCGTTACTCTGTAAATATGAGACCACCGCAGCCAAACGGATTCTGATGCGTCCGCCACGTTCGGGAAAAACCATGATTCCCAGAAAAGAGATCATGAAGGCGTAGATTCTTGGATCTCCCCAGGCGTCATAATTCAACTGGTTAACAAATTCAGTGTTTGAGAATTTCTCGAACCCTTTCTTATCACCAAATCTGTTATAGAGATACTCCAGCGGCACCCAACCATTATCCAAACAACCCATTGGAACTCGTCGGAGACATAACTTCTTCAAGAAATTATTCACACCCATTTGTCTAGGAGCTGTGGGTCTCTTTTTGTGCAAATCTTTCCCTAGCCGTGTGAGTCCACCTAGTTCTTCCAAAGTGGGCGTCATTTCGCAGTCTTGAAATCTGAAAACATTACTTGTTGAGTCGCAAAAACTCACTAAAGCTCTAATCAGATTTTTGTCTGGTTTTATCATCATAATGTCCGGAAGAAACTTGAGGTGCTTGTGGACTTGATTTCTTTCCCAAGCCGAAAAGCTAGCCCACCATTTACAGAGCAGATCCGGGGTTTTGTCCTGGACCATGAACATGGGTGGCATTTCCTCTCCCGCCCTTTTCTGGCCTATTCATTGCGATGGAGTCATGCTGATCCCAGAAAAGATAAAATAAAACTTAAGTTTTTTTCCAAAATTTCTTTTTTTTTAATATAAAAAAATGAATCTTGTTAATACGGCCTTTCAGCACTTGAAGAAGATTTGAAGGCTGTATAACAGGATACCGGTGTGATGACTATGTTTCGTTTTTGCGAAATTAGTCCTTCGGCGCCCCTTTTGAAGTGTTTGGCTATTTTCGCAAAGTTTCCTAACTCTTGACTAAGGACAAAACTCCTAATTTTAATATTTGTTTTTAATTTTTTGAAAAATCAGTATTAGTTGAGCCCGATATGGGTTGCCTACGTATCTCACGCTCGTTGAGAATCAAACTTGCATAGTTCGAAAATAAAAGAACCACATCATTTTAAGAAAAGAAAACAAACTATTTTTAACAACATTTTTTAAAAACAAATTATTTTCAGAGAAACTAACTTATTTTTCATAAAATTAACAAAATTTTTTGGGAATTGTTTTTGCATTTTTCAAAAATTATTTTCAAAGAAACTAAACTATTTTTCGTAAAATTAAGAAAATTTATTTGGAATTTTTTTTTTTGCATTTTTCAAAAATTGTTTTCAAAGAAACTAACTATTTAAAGTTAACAAAATTTATTCGGAGATTATTTTTTCATTTTTTCAAAAATTATTTTCTAAGAAAAACAGATCATTTTCCATATAATTATTTTGATTTTTCACCCTGACATTTTCCACTTCTTACCCTCTCTCTTTTTTAATAACAAATCGGTCGGCATGTAAGATCGAAACAAATAAATGCACAAACAAAGATGTAACAAGTTGGTCTTTCGTTTCAGGTACACCTGTCCAGACATGCCCAACCCCTGTGTTGAGCCTCCTAAGTCAAATATGCACATGATGCAAATAGACGTTCCTATCGGGGATCCGGCATAAGGTTTTGTTATTCTAAGTCATCATCTTGTTGGAAAAGGTGTCTAGAATGGCTTTAACTCGAACGAACAACTCGAGCCGAGGAGTGTCAGTGCACCGGTAGCATGGCTTTCCGGCTTAATTGACAATACTCCCCGCCTAAACATGTGTGACAACAAATCCTTCACCGGGTGCCAAGCACCACAGCTATCTTGAGAAAAACGGGCTATGTCCAGCAAATGCCCAATATTATTTTTCAAAGAGACTCAGAAGAGAAACAATGGGTATCGGCACAATTTATATACAATTCACGAAATATCAAACCGGTAACAGCAACATTTAGCACATTAAATACAATCATATAATAAAATCAGATAATAAATAAGCCAAATAGAACAATTATTCGAAGCTCGAATTCTTAAACCGTGAACCAGTGGTTCTGGGTTTGTGTCCCCAGCAGAGTCGCCAGAGCTATCACACCTCCTTTTGGCGCGCCCGCTACCCCGGGGGGTAGATGCGTAAAGGAGTTTTTCCAATTTAAGTGACAATATTCGAATCAGGATTATTCTATTTATTTTAGAGTCGCCACTTGGAATAGATTAAGGTGTCTCAAGTCACCATTTCATTTAAGTCCCGAATCGAGGAAATTTCGACTTTCCAAATGAAGTCTGCGAACTAGAAATTCTAAGTAAGGAATTCTGTTGACCCGAGGGAAGGTGTTAGGCACCCCCGAATCCCGTGGTTCTAGCATGGTCGTTTCATCTATTGTAAATGGCTAAATATATCTGATTTTATACATGTTATAAATTAAGTACTCTGATTAAACTTTAAACCGCTCTATTAGTTTTAAGCCGTACCAAAAGAAAAACTAATTACAACATAGACTCGGACTTTTGACAAATAGGTAAATCCAAAAATATGTCCGGATTACTTAATTCAAACTATGCCGATTAAAGCAAATGTTAGACTAGGCAAAAAATCAATTTATCTAGAAAATGTCTATTGATGTTATTTCCAATTAAAACCTGTACAAAACGATATCTTATTTCGTGACTTATTGACTTAGGGCCGGAGATTGACTGAAAAGGTATAAACTAATGGAAAATTGATCAACTATGCGAAGTAGAAATAATTCACCATGGTTCATTATTAGTGTAACGACCCGGCCCGTCGTTACGGGAATTACCACCCTGTTATGTTGAAATTGTATGTTTTATGCTTTTGTATCAGTGCTAAAGTCTATCGGGTGAGTTAGGAGTGAATTGGATTGAAAATGAGGCATATAGCCTTTTTGAAGGAGACTTGAATAAGGAAAGTCAACCCGGAGTTGACTATTTGGTTAGAGGGCTCGGAATCGGATTCCGATGATTCGGTTAGTTCCGGAAGGTGATTTGTGACTTAGGGGAGCGATCGGAATTGAATTTGGAGGCCCGGTGCAGAAATAGGCTTGAATTGGCTAAGGTTGAATTTTGGCGAAATCCGAACGGTAGGTGAGATTTTGATCCGGGGTCGGAATGGAATTCCGACAGTGGCAGTAGCTTCGTTAGGTGATTTTGGATGTGCCTGCAAAATTTCAGGTCATTCGGACGTCGTTTGGTCGGGTTTTTGATCGAATGTGTAATTCGGAAAGTTTTAAGAAATTTAGGCTTGAATCCGTGTGTAACTGGTGATTTCGATGTTTAGTATGGTGTTTTTATGATTGGAACAAGTCCGTATCATGTTTTGGAGTATGTTGGTGGTTTTCGTTGGGGTCCCGGGGGCCTCGGGATGGATTCGGACCATCAACCGGGCATTTAGAACTTGGAAAAATTCTGCAGAAAATTGCAGTCAGCAATTGCTCTATGCGATCGCATAGAGATGATTGCGATCGCATAGAAGAGTGGAAGGGGGCGTGAAGTTTACTCTATGCGATCGCATGGATGGCATTGCGGTCGCATAGTGTCCGGAAATTGTGCATTGCGATCGCGGGGGCTCGATTGCGATCGCGGAGGGTATTTGATGCGAAGCTATGCGATCGCATGGCTAGGCCTGCGATCGCAGAGAACAAATTGGAGGCATGAGAAACTTGCTCTATGCGATCGCAACAAGGGGAATGCGATCGCATAGAAGAAATCGTTCCGGCAGTGAATTAAATCACAGAACAGAGGGGTCGCGGGTTCATACACCCAAAACGCCATTTTTTAGTTCTAGAGGGAGAAACTCACGGGAATTGCTGGTAATTCATCGGGGATTCGTCGGAGGTAAGTTTTGTGGCTTAATTACATCATTTTTACATGAAATCCTTGGTTAATTCCCTGTAAATGGAAGATTAATTGTGGGTTTGAGCCCTAAGCCTAAATTAAAGAAAAACACCGATTTGAGTAGGCAAACGGAGTCCGATTTTGGTAAATTTTATATGTATGGACTCGTGGCGAGACAAGGGTTCCAGAAATGTGAATCTCGTAAATTTTCGGAATGTGGGCCCGGGGCTCGGGTTTTGGCAACTTTGGGAATTTTGATGTAAATTGAGTTATTTCGAATGGGTTGTGTTTAATTAGCCTATATTGATGTATTCTCATTGATTTTGAGCAGATTCGGCATTCAAGGTGATTGAATTGCGAGGCGAGCGCAAGGCGGATTAAGGCTTCTATCGGATCGAGGTGAGTGGTAGTAGTAAACAATGCACTGAGGATTTGAAACCCCGTGCTAGCACTTTACAGTGCTATATTGAGATGAGACACGCGTTCTATGACGGGCGTGGTGACATTGTGATAGGGGTTCGGACTTAGTCCTTCCCGGCTAATAGAATACTGTGTTGTACAACTGTTAATGAGGTTATAACTGTACCATTGGGCTAATAGCCATGTTTGGGGCCTTGTGCCGATCTGTAGAGCATTAGGGAACCTATAGAGCTAGGTGACCCTTATATCGTGTTGGAAATATACACTCAGCCATAGCTCTAGCTGTATAGCATAATATGAGCCCGTACTAGATGTGTACATTGAGAGAGATTATTTAGGGTGGAATTCCCTGTTCTAGCTGAGTGGGCCTGAAAGGCCAAGTCTATACCGATTGAGATGAGATAGGGTCAAGGACCCACTATGAGATGTTATATTGGGCCCGAAAGGCCAAGTCTATATTAACCGAGACAGGGTCAAGGACCCATTGTGATATATTATATTGGGCCTGAGAGGCCAAGTGCATACTGACTGGGTTAGGGTCGAGGACCCATTATGAGGTATTATGTATATAGATACCTATATTGGATCGGACTGCACGCCGCAGTAATATACATGTGATATACATGTAATATACATGTGGGATCGGACTGCACGCCGCAGTATTATTGCGCTTGGGCTGTAGGAGCCCTTCGGAGTCCGAGTCTGCACACATTCTTAGTGAGCGCTGGAGTATATTATGGGATCGGGCTGCACGCCACAGTAGTATAGTTATGTTGGATCGGACTGCACGCCGCAGTGATATATGGTGGACCTGGCTGCACGCCATAGCACCATAGCGCTTAGGCCTAGGGAGCCCCTCCGAAGTCTGTATACACCCCCAGTGAGCGCCGTCGACGTTAAATGGAGCGGGCTGCGCGCCGCAGCGGTATATGTATTGGAGCGGGCTGCACGCCGCAGCGGTATATGTATTGGAGCGGGCTGCACGCCGCAGCATTATACTTACTAATATCCTTATAAATATGTAAATACTTATGTGTTATAGACAAATGTATATGTCTCTATATATTGAGATGGCTGTACACTGTAGTGGTACGAGTGAGGATGTGGTCAGTGTGGGACCCAGTTGAGATGGATATGGACTGGAGATCAGAGAACTCATTGTAGTGATGACTTACCTGTGGGGGTTTGCCTTAGAACTGTTTAGTGACAGTACAGGAGTTCTTACTTCCAGTTATTATTTATTATTGCTGCTCACTGAGTTGAAATATACTCACCCCACTCCCCTGTATTTTTTTTGTGTGCGGATATACAGGTTCAGAAGGGCAGTCGAGCTGTCGCAACTCTGCTTTATTATCCCCGTTCCGTGGAGACTTCGAGGTAGCTCTGCCGACGTCCGCAGGACCCGATATCCCTTCCTACTGTCTTTGATTATGAATTGTTATTTCTTTCCGCTCTGAGCTTTGGTTGTAAACCGTATTACACTTATGTTCTGTAGAGGCTCATGACTCTTGACCCTTCGGTCTATGGGAGTTAGTATATTTTGGGACTTGGTTTCCCCGTTGTTAGTATAAGTATTACTATTGTTTCATGTTTTGAAATGCTTAAATGGGTTAAAGAGAGCTTCTAGCTCCGTTGTTGATGTTGATTGGTCAGGCTGGCTTAGCAATGTGTTGGGCGCCATCACGACCGGATTTGGGGTCGTGACAAGTTGGTATCAGAGCCTAGGTTTACTAGGCCTCATGAGTCTTGAGCCGATTAGTAGAGTCTTGTGGATCGGTACGGGGACGCCTGTACTTATCCTCGGGAGGCCGCGAACCTTTAGGAAACACTTCACACTTCTTGGAATTCTTATCGTGCGTACTTGATTCATATTGAGGTACACTTTTTGAAATTCCTTCCACACGTCTGTGTACGCATCGAGCGCTCAGTAATATAATTGCCTTACGGCTTGTGATTTCTCCGAACGAGGGGCGAGATATAATCCCCGTGAATTCATGTTGGGCCAGTCGGGAGGACTTGAGGCCGGATCTTTGTCTATGGCTTGAGCACCAAGGTACTAATTTCGCGAGCCGGTATTATGAAGTGCATACGATCGGTATTGGTCTTTATTGTGATTTGATATATAGCCCTAGCTATGGGCGTGAGAAATATTTTCATCGCCTCTTAATTGGAAGGTAAAGTGCCTTATGTGTAGCGGAACGAGTTCAAACTCGGGAAGACTAAAGTGATTATGCTATGTGTATCCTGGTGGATGGTATTGTACCGAGATGCTAAATTGAGGCGAGGTAAGTGGATTGACTCTCACGTGTAATTGAAAGGTATTTGATATATGTTATGATTCGAGCAGGTGCAGTACATGCTCAGGTATAATTGTGATAATATGATTCGTATAGTATTGAGATTTAATGTTATTGAAATACATTGTGATGTTTTGTTGAGTTGTGGATGTATTGTTAGAATGGTTTGGTGATTCTCTGGCAGGTGGATAGGCCAATTTACAAAGGAAACTCTGCCGAAATTTTTGGAAAATCCGGGACTTAGAAAAGATTTTGCCACCTAAAGAGGGGGCGTAACTGTTGTGTGTGAATGAATGCAAGAATTGCAAAAGGGTTAATATTTCTGATGATTCGAATCTCCACCGAAGCTTGTAAATGACTGAGTTTAATCTAACTAGAACTTTGTGGCATCATTTGAGTAATAATGATATGAGTGATTGAAAATGCTTTGATGAATGACTTCGAGCTAAGTTGGGGAGGTTGTTATTGATTATCTGATTGCACTGTCGTGTGCTGTGTTGGCTCTGTCTCTAGGTATGTTGGGAAATTTTGATAAAGGCTTATGGTGCTTCATAGATTTGAAGAAATACTAGGATGTTTTGAACTACTGTTGGTAGAGAATGTTCGGTGTATAGAAAGGAAAGATAGCGAATTGTACCTGTAAGTAATCATGTTCTGCGATGTCAGAGTTCTAAAACAAAAAAACGAGTGGTTCTACTCAATAGGACAGTTGAATTACAGCTGAATAAGGGTGAATGATGCCCGAGAATGGTTTTGCAGTGTTCAGATTTTGCTTGTAACAATCAGGTGCCTTAAGATTGTGCATGTGGCTAAAGATGATGGTTTCGTTAGAAGAGATCGGTACTTGTGTTATATTATGTGAATGATGGGATTCTATGTAATCCGTATTGGAAGGTAATGATAACAAATTCAAATCGCAAGAGGTTCTTCAAAATAAAGTATTGTAGGATGTGATCCTTCTGGGAAATATTGAGAGAGTATTCAGTGGCCTATATGTCTTAGACCGTGTGGTCTTATGTACGAGTCTCGTGTGGAATGAGTTGATGTGTTATGGTGCTACAATAATGGCTAATATTAAATTAAAGATGAATTAGAAAGGAAACTGGATAAATGGAACAACTTGTTAATAAACCAGAATGGTATGAAAAGGAATACGACTAATTCCTGGTATATGGTTGAAGTAATGAGTCTTACAGATATTGTGCAGCAAAGCTTTTGAGAGCTGGCAGTTGTGTAACTTGATATGGGTATAAGGACTCAGTCCTGGCGGTTTAATTTATGCAATGTAACTGGGAGAAAGAGTTTGCGATGTGTTATACGTGGTTTGAAAATGAGTGTATTTTTCCTGTTGGTATGTAAAGCTGGAAATGTGTAATGAGTTTTCTCTATATGGGATCATGAAAGCCATTGATGTGTTGAGTGCGCCGATCTTTGCGGCATAGGAAAGGAATATGAATTTCCATGTTATCTTAGGGTGATGTGGTATACGCGATGTGTTATGGAAAGTTGATAATGGCATATTCAAGGTTTTGAGATCAGTTCATCATATATGGGAAGTCAATAAAATTATTGAGCAGCGCGGATGGCTGCAGGTGATTCAAGAATTGATCTTTCTGATGATTTAAGAAAATGGTACTGCTATTCTAGTAATTTGGCAGGGTATATGGTGCAAATGGACAAGGTAATTTAAATTGATAATATGTAGTAGTATGGTGGTATTTTCTCGTTGGATCGACTGTAATAATTGAGTCGTTGATGACATAGTGAAATTTATGAATGGCTTTCGTGGTATGAATGGACGCTTGAGGTGCGTTATGTAATCGTACGGTGAAGTACGGAATCAGGTATAGTGATTCCTGTGTTATGTATGTGTTGGAGACTAGAAGTTCTCGTAACCCGCCTACGCAGCGGCGGTATATCGTGTGTATCGGCACAATGTAGCGGTTATCGGAAATTGGAAGCCCTAGTGGCTATCTCGTCACTTGATATGACGAATTTGAATAATGATATATGATTGCAGGCTGGTTGTCATAAGTCAGGTCGTCTAGACTAATGTGATATGGACTATATCAGAGAAATGTCACAACTGCGTGGCAGAGCGCATCAGATCATGCTCCAGTAGGGTGGATGTACCCTAGAGCCGGCGGACGGTTGGTAGGTATTGCTTTGCCAGTTGGGCCTTCGTGGCGGATGTCAGTGTAGAGGTATCTACCATTGATTCAGTTCCGGTATTGAGGAACTTTGTCGGATGAGATTCATGTGACCGAGCTCGAGGCTATATATATACATGTATAGTATCTGGATCGGGTGGCACGCCGCCACATGTATAGTATCTGGATCGGGTGGCACGCCGCCACATGTATAGTATCTGGATCGGGTGGCACGCCGCCACAGGATGCTATTGGAACGGGTTGCGCGCCGCAACAATGTGATGTGGGAAATATAGCTTCCTATATGTACCTTGTATACAATACTTCCTCTCTTCCTGAGGAATAGTCCGTATTGGGTATCGCTCGGGGAATAGCACATCGGTTGTGTCCATTCAGGATTCGATAGCATATACTAAATGTATCACCGCGTGTGATTGATTGCTTGAGTCAGGCCTAAATATGTGTGTGGCTGACCGTTTTGAGCATTTCGACTTGAGATGCTCCATAGGTAATAGTGTTTGGATAGAATCATGAGTTGTGGCAAGGCCACGTGATGTTATGACCTTTCGAGGAGGATTCAGGCACTCTAATCCTATGATGTGAGACAAGAATCTCAGTTATGTGTTGTGATGGTATGGAAGAATTTGAATTACGGCTTTTTGTGCGAGTCAGTTGTCAGGATTCGAGTGTGTTCAGATCGTTCTTATTGGAGCCTGTGTTGTGCTCGTTGTGGCCTAGGCCGATGCTGAGGTGTCATGTTACCAGTGTGGTGTGTTATAACCGAAATGATCATTCAAGTCATTAATGAGAGCGAGCATGTATGATTTCAGCTCGTTAGAAAGGTAATATCGAGGTTTGGCTCCGAAACTTATTGTGGTATCAATTTTAAAAGAGAAATAGATTCACGAATGGTTGACCCGAGAGATGGGTTCGATATATCGCGTGTTCGGTTACCGTGGGCATGATATGAAGGTGTTGGAACAAAACTCTATCTAATGAAAAGGGTTTTTCAGTTGGTATTTGGTTATCGTGAGAAATTATTGTGATTAGAGACTATTGTCTCGAGCGATTGGGTTGTTTGATACATCATATGATCTCACCCGGAGTGGTGAGTGTGGGTTATTGCAGTGGATTCTAGTGTATCGTGAATATAGACATGGGATTAGCAATTGGGATATGATTTCGGAAAGTGCAATGTGATTTATGGTTCGGATGGTCTGTGAAATTTTGACTATATGGTGTTTTCGGACTTATGTGAGATAGGATGACGTATGATCGCCGAATATATGCTGGGTAAGGTCATTCAGTTATTGAGTTGCTTCTAGTACAACTCTGGTACGCTCGAGGACGAGCGATTGTTTAAGTTGGGGAGAATGTAACGACCCGGCCCGTCGTTACGGGAATTACCACCCTGTTATGTTGAAATTGTATGTTTTATGCTTTTGTATCAGTGCTAAAGTCTATCGGGTGAGTTAGGAGTGAATTGGATTGAAAATGAGGCATATAGCCTTTTTGAAGGAGACTTGAATAAGGAAAGTCAACCCGGAGTTGACTATTTGGTTAGAGGGCTCGGAATCGGATTCCGATGATTCGGTTAGTTCCGGAAGGTGATTTGTGACTTAGGGGAGCGATCGGAATTGAATTTGGAGGCCCGGTGTAGAAATAGGCTTGAATTGGCTAAGGTTGAATTTTGGCGAAATCCGAACGGTAGGTGAGATTTTGATCCGGGGGTCGGAATGGAATTCCGACAGTGGCAGTAGATTCGTTAGGTGATTTTGGATGTGCCTGCAAAATTTCAGGTCATTCGGACGTCGTTTGGTCGGGTTTTTGATCGAATGTGTAATTCGGAAAGTTTTAAGAAATTTAGGCTTGAATCCGTGTGTAACTGGTGATTTCGATGTTTAGTATGGTGTTTTTATGATTGGAACAAGTCCGTATCATGTTTTGGAGTATGTTGGTGGTTTTCGTTGGGGTCCCGGGGGCCTCGGGATGGATTCGGACCATCAACCGGGCATTTAGAACTTGGAAAAATTCTGCAGAAAATTGCAGTCAGCAATTGCTCTATGCGATCGCATAGAGATGATTGCGATCGCATAGAAGAGTGGAAGGGGGCGTGAAGTTTACTCTATGCGATCGCATGGATGGCATTGCGGTCGCATAGTGTCCGGAAATTGTGCATTGCGATCGCGGGGGCTCGATTGCGATCGCGGAGGGTATTTGATGCGAAGCTATGCGATCGCATGGCTAGGCCTGCGATCGCAGAGAACAAATTGGAGGCATGAGAAACTTGCTCTATGCGATCGCAACAAGGGGAATGCGATCGCATAGAAGAAATCGTTCTGGCAGTGAATTAAATCACAGAACAGAAGGGTCGCGGGTTCATACACCCAAAACGCCATTTTTGAGTTCTAGAGAGAGAAACTCACGGGAATTGCCTGGTAATTCATCGGGGATTCGTCGGAGGTAAGTTTTGTGGCTTAATTACATCATTTTTACATGAAATCCTTGGTTAATTCCCTGTAAATGGAAGATTAATTGTGGGTTTGAGCCCTAAGCCTAAATTAAAGAAAAACACCGATTTGAGTAGGCAAACGGAGTCCGATTTTGGTAAATTTTATATGTATGGACTCGTGGCGAGACAAGGGTTCCAGAAATGTGAATCTCGTAAATTTTCGGAATGTGGGCCCGGGGCTCGGGTTTTGGCAACTTTGGGAATTTTGATGTAAATTGAGTTATTTCGAATGGGTTGTGTTTAATTAACCTATATTGATGTATTCTCATTGATTTTGAGCAGATTCGGCATTCGAGGTGATTGAATTGCGAGGCGAGCGCAAGGCGGATTAAGGCTTCTATCGGATCGAGGTGAGTGGTGGTAGTAAATAATGTACTGAGGGTTTGAAACCCCGTACTAGCACTTTACAGTGCTATATTGAGATGAGACACGCGTTCTACGACGGGCGTGGTGACATTGTGATAGGGGGTTCGGACTTAGTCCTTCCCGGCTAATAGAATACTGTGTTGTACAACTGTTAATGAGGTTATAACTGTACCATTGGGCTAATAGCCATGTTTGGGGCCTTGTGCCGATCTGTAGAGCATTAGGGAACCTATAGAGCTAGGTGCCCTTTACATCGTGTTGGAAATATACACTCAGCCATAGCTCTAGCTGCATAGCATAATATGAGCCTGTACTAGATGTGTACATTGAGAGAGATTATTTAGGGTGGAATTCCCTGTTCTAGCTGAGTGGGCCTGAAGGGCCAAGTTTATACCGATTGAGATGAGATAGGGTCGAGGACCCACTATGAGATGTTATATTGGGCCTGAAAGGCCAAGTCTATATTAACTGAGACAGGGTCAAGGACCCACTATGAGATGTTATATTGGGCCTGAAAGGCCAAGTCTATATTAACTGGGATAGGGTCGAGGACCCATTATGAGGTATTATGCATACAGATACCTATTTTGGATCGGACTGCACGCCGCAGGAATATACATGTGATATACATGTAATATACATGTGGGACGGACTGCACGCCGCAGTATTATTGCGCTTGGGCTGTAGGAGCCCCTTCGGAGTCTGAGTCTGCACACATTCTCAGTGAGCGCTGGTGTATATCATGGGATCGGGCTACACGCCGTAGCAGTATAGTTATATATGTATAGATATATATTGGATCGGACTGCACGCCGCAGTGTATATGTATGGATCGGGCTGCACACCGCAGTATCATAGCACTTGGGCCTAGGGAGCCCCTCCGAAGTCTGTCGACGTTAAATGGAGCGCCGTCGACGTTAAATGGAGCGGGCTGCACGCCGCAGCGGTATATGTAATGGAGCGGGCTGCACGCCGCAGCGGTATATGTATTGGAGCGGGCTGCACGCCGCAGCATTATACTTACTAATATCCTTATAAATACGTAAATACTTATGTGTTATAGACAAATGTATATGTCTCTATATATTGAGATGGTTGTACACTGTAGTGGTACGAGTGAGGATGTGGTCAGTGTGGGACCCAGTTGAGATGGATATGGACTGGAGATCAGAGAACTCATTGTAGTGATGACTTACCTGCGGGGGGTTTGCCTTAGAACTGTTTAGTGACAGTACAGGAGTTCTTACTTCCAGTTATTATTTATTATTGCTGCTCACTGAGTTGAAATATACTCACCCCACTCCCCTGCATTTTTGTGTGCAGATATACAGGTTCAGAAGGGCAGTTGAGCTGTCGCAACCGCTTTATTATCCCCGTTCTGTGGAGACTTCGAGGTAGCTGCCGACGTTCGCAGTACTTGACCTATTTCTTTGTATCCTGTCTTTGATTATGAATTGTTATTTCTTTCCGCTCTGAGCTTTGGTTGTAAACCGTATTACACTTATGTTCTGTAGAGGCTCATGACTCTTGACCCTTCGGTCTATGGGAGTTAGTATATTTTGGGACTTGGTTTCCCCGTTGTTAGTATAAGTATTACTATTGTTTCATGTTTTGAAATGCTTAAATGGGTTAAAGAGAGCTTCTAGCTCCGTTGTTGATGTTGATTGGTCAGGCTGGCTTAGCAATGTGCTGGGCGCCATCACGACCGGATTTGGGGTCGTGACAATTAGCCGTGAGGTTGTTTACTTTGGATTTCACTATCCTCAATCCGATGTTAATTGATGAAGTCGGAACTATGCGATTAGAGTCGAGCTAGCGTTTGCATCTAAGTCATTGGATACATATCTTATTTGCTTAACTACAAATGGATTTTAAGGAAAATCAAATAAAGAAATTCGAAATGATTCAAACCACCTTATATTAATAGCTAACATAGATCAAACTACCACCTTAAACATGCTTAAACTACTTGACTTTAACAAATTACCTATTTAAAGTATCAAAGAGAATCCCAATTCGAACTAACAGAATATTTTTTGTTAGAGTACGCAAATCCGAACTTTAACAGGAACTAAACAAACATGAATGAAAAACTACTATCTATTTTTAAACAATAGTTCGAAGATACTCCTAGTTTACAACAATAGATAATATGAGCCTAACGGATGTACTTTTAAAGTAGACATACTGAGAAAAAAACAAGAATTAAGTAGACATACGTACCATGTATACTCTTAACCCATCAATGATTAATAGTACAATTTCTATTTCAGCTAACAGTCCTTAGTTTAATAAATAGCTAACAGGATCAATCGTGTAATGGCTTCACAACATGATTTAAACTGGGCTTTCATTTCATTTCCAGTACAAGAATGGACAAGCCCAGGGATGTGTACCTGATTTTAGCAGCAGAAACGAAAGAGGAAAAATCAGTAAGCAATTCCCAGCCAAGACAAAAGCAAGCGCAGCAGCAACAAATTCCAACAAAGGTCCAGCAGAACCAGTAACAAAAAACAGCAGGAAATTCCAAGAATGGTTTAGATCAAACAAGGAATTGAATGCCACCCAAATAACAATTTTGAAGAGACCAGACAGCCACAAAATAGACATAAATAGCGCAAGAGAAACCTTCTAACAACTTGAACCCTTAGATGTGGAAATAGAAACAGAGAAGAGATTCAGATTTGTTTCTAATTTTAAACCAATATAACAATGTTGTAAGGGACAAGATTATCAACTCACAACACTATTATACTGATCTTTTGGAGAGCAGAAGGCTAATTTAATTCGAACTATGAACTGAGAAAGATTTAAACCAAAAAGGGCAATGCAATAGTGTTATCCTTTAGGTTTTCTCTACTACCCCTTGTTCCAGAATGTATTTCAAAGTGTATATCAGCCTTTTTCTTAAAATCTATTTTTTCCAATGTGTCCTCAAACCAGTAATCTCTCCACCCCTTTTATAGACAAAAAACCAGAACCTTTTCCTTCAAAATTCTTCCCTTCCAACTCTTAAAAGCACTTAAATGAGTTAAGAATTCAATCCCTCCCCCCATGTTCTAATATATACTTTTAAGACTGCAAGTCCCACTGAAAACTGTCATGGCTTTTTTTTTATTTAATTTAAAAACCATCTGTAGTAGGCAACTGATGCCCATCCTGCTGTAAAGCAAAAATCCACTACCCCTTCCCATGTGCAACACATTTGAACTCTAATTAATTGGCTTTTAATTTCCTAACCAAACTCTGAAACAACTATATCCAATATGATCTTATTCGAAATCACAAAAGCTACAAACCAACAGTGAAGTTGGATCAATTAACAAACTCTAATTCCTGTCCCAATGTTCTAACAAATGAACCTATGAAACTAATCGATGACATTCAGTTAGTTGATTACAACATGTATAATTGATAATAAATAGTCGTCGAAGCAATGATACAAGAATCTCTCGGACAGAACAGTTTAAAAAGGCAAAATTAGCCATTCGACGATATTAATCGAATCGAGTTCCTATCTTATAACACCACATTTAAAACAATGAATAAGAAAGTAAAAAAATCGACCAAAGAAAAGGTCCCAAAGAGAAGAGGAAAAATAGAAATTGTAATAAACGGACAAACAATATTCAAAGTAACTAAAATCAAAGATAGAAATGAAAGAAGAAGTACCTCAAACAAATGGAAAGAATCCGAATCGAAACATAAACGAATTATTTGGACTTGAACTCGGATTTTTGTATTTGTGGTGGAAGGGACTTTAATTGAAATGTTTTCAAACGAAAACAAATCAATTAAAGTCTATTAGACATTAATTTCTCCGCAATCCGATGAAAACATCCCTAATTCGAAATTTAGGGTTCTTGAAACTTGGTTTTGGGGCTTGATGGTTTCCGACCAGATTCGACGGGTACAAAGGCCATTTCGAGTGTGAGGGAGGTGAGGTGAATGTATGGTAATAATTTGGGGTGATTTGGGGTAAGTCGGTTTTTAAACTCGATCCTTCGATTGAAGATTCGAGGAACTCCGATTTGATTTGAGGTAAATCGTGCTAGGGGTTGGGTTGAGGAGATCTTGGGGAGTTTGGGGTGTAAATTTGGGGTGGTTTGGACCACCGGAACCGTCGTGAGGCAATTTCCGGAATGGCGGAGCGCGACGACCACGACGGCGTTATGTTGAATCTCTAGGGTTGGGACGAAGAAACGAGTTTTGGGAAATGGCAATGAAAACAATGGGTTAGGGGGTGTTTGGCAAGTTGAAATGTCACGACCCGGATTTTCCCCCAATATCGGGATCGTGATGGCGCCTACTCGTGGTAGCTAGGCAAGCCACCGTATTCATACTATCCTGTTTATAACACAATTTTAATTAAATAAATGCGGAATACTTTATCGAAATGGAAATAACAAATCCCAAGGTAAAAACCATACCGAAATCCTCTACCCAAGATTTGGAGTCACCAACTCACAAACTACTATGGAATACTACACATAAAAGTCTGAAGAAAATATAACATAATTCTGTTCGTCTCGGAATAATGAGACTACAGCTATAAACATAAATAAAGAAAGAGACGCCGGGCCTGCGGACGTCTGCAAGCTACCTCGGTCTCAAATGTAATCAACTCCCACGCAATCTATTTACTGCTGCTGCCGCTGCTCCTGATCGTAACCTGGACCTGTGCAAAAACGCACAGAAGTGTAGCATCAGCACAACCGACCCCATGTGCTGGTAAGTGCCTGGCCTATCCCGGCGAAGTAGTGACAAGCCTAGGACCAGACACCCACATAAACCTGTGCAATTCAATATATATATGTGTACCACAAAATAACAAGAAAAAATCAAGTATTAACACAATAAGGAATATCTTAAAGAATTCAACAATTAACCACAGTTAATAATTTCACAAGGAAAAACAAAGCGTAATATAAACACAAATAATATCGATTCAAGGAATAGCAAACAGTTGCACGCGGCATCACCCTTCGTGCTTTTACTCTCATCCTCACATCCATAGTACGGCATGATCCTTCGTACATGGTTCAATAATAGGGCACGGCATGATCCTTCGTGCATAATCAATAACATGGCACGGCATGATCCTTCGTGCATAATCAATAATAAACATGGCACGGCATGATCCTTCGTGCATAATCAATAATAAACATGGCACGGCATGATCCTTCGTGCATAATCAATAATAAACATGGCACGGCATCACCCTTCGTGCATTATCTCTCTTCCTCACCCAAATAACAATCACAGTTAAGGGCAACGAAAGAAACAGAAATTCATAAACCGTCCCATCAAGGGAAATCAATAATTTTCTTCACAACAAGTCCTAACAAGGAAGAATAATAACAATTCATCTGTAATATATCTCAAATAATCATTTTTCCAACGACTCACGGTCATACTAGACACCAATGTATGGATGCTCGTCACCACAGCCCATACACCGCACTCGATCACATAACACATAACACATAATCCTATTCCCTCAAGCTAGGATAGAACAAACACTTACCTCGAATGCTTATGAACAATCCAACTCGTGGAAATGTCTTTTCTTTCAATTTGGCTCCAATCCAACCGTATCTATACACAATTGATTTAATATCATCAATTCTACTCAACAAACTAATTCTTAATACCAAATAACACTTTTACAACATTCTGCCATGAATAGTAAATTTCAACCCCGGGCCCACATGATCGGAATTTGGGGTTAGGACCAAAATCCGGTTACCCATCCCCCCACGAGTTCACGTATATAATTTGTTTCAAAATCGGACCTTAATTCGAGGTCCAATTCCCCAATTTATGAAAAACCCTATTTTCTAACAAAAACAAGAATTTTACCATGAAAACATTTGATTTCTAATGAAAAACATGTTTAATGATGTTAGGAATTGAAAGAATTAAGTAAAAAGTGACTTACAATCGTTTTGATGAAGAAGAAATCCTTGAAGAGTCGCAAATGGGTGTTTTGGTTTTGTGAAAAATGAAGAAATGACCGAAATTCGTGTTTTTCAGGTCTCTGTGTTCGCATTTGCGAACATGGGTTCGCAATTGCGAACCCCGACCAATTTCTGGAGTTTGAAAAATAAGCTAAGGGTGGAAAGTTCGCATTTGCGAACATTTGTTCGCATTTGCGAAGCAAAGGCATACTGGGAGGTTCGCATTTGCGACATAATGTTCGCATTTGCGAACAAGGCTCCTTCGCATTTGCGAAGAAGGCTTCGCATTTGCGAAGCATGGCTTAACAGTGAAGGCATCGCATTTGCGAAGAGTGCTTCGCATTTGCGAAGCATGGCTTGGCAGTGAAGGCCTCGCATTTGCGAGGTTATGTTCGCAATTGCGAACCCAAGCCTTCCTGGACGCCCTTCGCATTTGCGATCAAGGGTTCGCATTTGCGAACCCTGCCTTGGTCTGTCACCTTCGCAATTGCGAGAAATTTCTCGCAATTGCGAAGCCAACAGCTGGGTGAAAAAAACCAGCAGTTCAAAATTCAGATTTTCGTCCAACGGCCTATCAAATCTTTACCCGAGCCCCCCGGGCTCCAAACCAAACATGTACACAACCTCAAAAACACATTATGGACTTGTTCGTACGATCATATCGCCAATATCACTTCGTTTTAATCAAATCGAGCCTCAAACTCATGATTTTCATACTTTTGATTTTCAAAACTTCTTAACTTGGAACTCAAGGTCCAAAACATCTCAAACGACATCCAAATGTCACCAAACTTTACGGAAATCACATATATAATATTTAAGACTTGTACCGGGCGTCGGAACCAAAATACGAGCCCGATACCAAGGTCTATTAATTTATTTCCTTTAATAATTGCATCAAAAACAATTTCACATAAAAATTCATAACTTGGGCTCTAGGCCTCAGAATTCGACTCCGGACACATGTCCAAGTCCCATATTTTCCTACGGACCTCTCGGGACCATCCAATCTCGGGTCCGGATCCGTTTATCAAAAATGTTGACCGAAGTCAACCATATCAATATTAATATCATTTTTATCCAAATTTCTCATAGAATTCATATTTTCTATCACAAAATCCTTCCGGCTACATGCTCGGATCGTGCACGTAAATCGAGGCAACATAGAATGAGGTTTTCAAGGCCTCGAAGCTCGAAATTATTAATAAAATAAGTGATGACCCTTTGGGTCGTCACAATCTCCACCTCTAAAACAACCGTTCGTCCTCGAACGGACAAAAGAAAGAAGTACCCGAGTCGGGAAACAAGTGTGGGTAACGGCTCCGCATATCGGACTCGGACTCCCGTGTCGATGCCTCGGAGGCCGACCTCTCCACCGAACACGCACGGAAGGATAACTCTTCGACCTCGACCGTCGAACCCGCCGGTCTAGAATAGCCACCGCTCCTCCTCGTAGGATAGATCATTGTCCAATTGGACAAGTATCGAAGTCTAACACATGTGTGGGATCGCCGTGGTATCTCCGAAGCATAGATACGTGAAAAACCGGATGCACGGCTGATAAGCTAGGCGGCAAAGCTAATCCGTAAGCCACCCCTCCCACTCTGTCTAGAATCTCAAATGGGCCAATATACCTAGGGCCGAGCTTGCCCTTCTTCCCAAACCTCATCACCCCCTTCATAGGCGACACCCGGAGCAATACTCGTTCACCAACCATGAAATCTACATCTCGAACTTTACGATCCGCATAAGTCTTTTGCCTAGACTGAGCTGAACGCAATCTCTCCCGAATAGTCTTGACCTTATCCAAGGCCTCCTGAACTAAATCTGTACCTAACAACCGAGCCTCTCCCGGTTCAAACCATCCAACCGGTGATCGACATCGCCTACCATACAACGCCTCATAAGGAGCCATCTGGATGCTAGATTGGTAACTGTTATTGTAGGCGAATCTGCTAATGGCAGAAACTGGTCCCATGAGCCTCCGAAATCAATAACACAGGCTCGAAGCATGTCCTCAAGAATCTGAATAGTCCTCTCGGACTGGAAAAAATAGTCATTTTGTTAAATAAGCCATTATGTGGCCAATTTTGTAGAACCGATCTCCAGAACCGCGAGGTAAACTGCGTACCCCGATCAGAGATAATAGATACTGGCACCCCATGGAGACGAACAATCTCCCTAATGTAAACCTCCGCTAACCTCTCCGACGAGTAGGAGACGGACACTGGAATAAAGTGTGCTGATTTGGTCAGTCTATCAACAATGACCCAAATAGCATCAAATTTCCTCCGAGTCAAAGGAAGTCCAGTAACGAAGTCCATAGTGATCCGCTCCCATTTCCACTCGGGAATTTCAATCCTCCGGAATACACCACCAGGTCTCTGGTGCTCATATTTCACCTGCTGATAATTTAGACACCGAGCGACATACGCAACGATATCTTTCTTCATTCTGCGCCACCAATAGTGCTGCCGTAAGTCCCGGTACATCTTCGCGGCGCCCGGGTGAATAGAATACCGCGAACTGTGGGCCTACACTAAGATCAACTCTCGAATCCCTTCAACATTGGGCACACAAACTCGACCCTGCAATTTCAATACCCCATCATCATCTAGGTTTACCCGTGTGGCACCTCCCCGCTGTACTGTATCTCTCAACTCACGCAAATGAGGATCATCAAATTGCCTCTCACGGATACGCTCTAATAAAGAAGAAAGAGCAACCGTGCAGGCTAACACCCTGCTAGGCTCAGAAATGTCTAATCTCACGAACCGGTTGGCTAAGGCCTGGACATCTAGAGCTAATGGTCTCTGACTGACCGGAATGTATGCAAGACTACCCATGCTGGCATACTTTCTACTCAAAGCATCGGCCACCACATTGGCCTTACCCGGGTGATATAATATAGTAACATCATAGTCTTTTAGCAACTCTAACCATCTCCGCTGTCGTAGATTCAACTCCTTCTGCTTGAACAAGTACTGTAGGCTTTTGTGATCAGTGTACACCTCACATGTCACACCATATAGATAATGCCTCCGCTTGATCAAACAAACGAAAACAGTCAAGTGATGCAGATCTTTAAGGCATGAACTACTGCTGCTAACTCAAGATCATGAACTGGATAATTCTTCTCATGTATCTTTAACTGCCTCGAAGCATAAGCGATAACCTTACCATCCTGCATCAATACCGCTCCAAGCCCTGTACGAGATACGTATCAACACTGGTGCCGTAGTTAAAGCCGTCTTGAGCTTCTGAAAGCTCGCCTCACACTCATCTGACCACTTGAACTAAGCACCCTTCTGGGTCAACCTGGTCATCGGGGCTGCAATAGAAGAGAACCCCTCTACAAATCGACGGTAGTAACCTGTTAACCCCAAGAAACTCCGGATCTCGGTCACTGAAGCTGGTCGAGGCCAATTCTGGACTGCCACAATCTTCTTTGGGTCCACCTGAATACCCTCCACCGATACGATATGACCCAAAAATACCATTGAACTCAACCAGGACCCACATTTTGAAAATTTGGCATATAGTCGATTATCCTTCAGAGTCTGAAGAACCACTCTGAGGTGCTGCTCGTGCTCCTCCTGGCTGCGAGAGTATACCAGGATTTCATCTATGAAGACTATCACGAACAGATCTAAGTAAGGCCTGAATACCCGATTCATCAACTCCATGAATGCTGCTGGGGCATTGGTCAACCCGAAGGACATGACCAAGAACTCATAATGCCCATATCTAGAGCGAAAGGTTGTCTTAGGAATGTCAGCCGCCCTGATCTTCAGCTGATGGTAGCCTGACCTCAAGTCTATCTTAGAGAATACCCTCGCACCCTGGAGCTGGTCAAACAAATCATCAATACTCGGCAGTGAATATTTATTTTTAATAGTCACCTTGTTTAACCGCCGGTAATCAATACACATCCGCATCGAGCCATCCTTCTTCTTTACAAATAATACAGGTGCTCCCCAGGGGGAAACACTGGGCCTGATAAAACCCTTCTCAAGAAGGTCCTGCAACTGATCTTTCAACTCTTTTAGTTCCGGCGGGGCCATACGATAGGGTGGAATAGAGATGGGCTGAGTGCCCGGTGCCAAATCAATACAGAAGTCAATATCCCTGTCGGGTGGCATGCCCGGCAGGTCTGAAGGGAAAACCTCAGGAAACTCCCGTGCAATAGGGACTGAATCAATGGAAGGAACTTCTGCGATGGAATCACGAACATAAGCCAAATAAGCTAGACACCCCTTCTCGACCATACGTCGAGCCTTAACATAAGAAATAACAGTGCGAACGGAGTGGCTTGAGGTTCCCTTCCACTCTAATCGGGGTGATTCCGGCAAGGCTAAGGTGACAGTCTTAGCATGACAATCAAGAATAGCATGGTATGGGGACAACCAGTCCATCCCCAATATGACATCAAAATCTACCATATCCAAGAGCAACAGATCAACACGGGTCTCAAGACCCCCAAATATAACTACGCACGCACGATGCACCCGATCGACTACAATAGAGTCACCCACTGGTGTAGCCACATAAACTGGAATATCCAGAGCATAGGCGGGCACGACCAAATACGGTGCGAAGTAGGAAGACACATAGGAATATGTAGATCCCGGGTCAAATAATACTGAAGCACCTCTGCCACACACAAGAATAGTACCTATAATCACGGCATCTGATGCCTCTGCCTCTGGCCTGGCTGGTAAAGCATAGAATCGGGGATCTGCACCTCCCCTCTGAGTTGCGTCTCTAGGACGACCATCAACCGGCCGACCTCTACCTCTCGCCGGGCCGGTCTCCACCTCTACGGTCTCGACCTCCACCTCTATAATCTCTACCCCCGCCTCCGGCCGGCTGGGCAGGCTGAGGGTCAGCCGGGGCCCGAATCATAGGACGAGGACCTCGCTGCTGAGAGTTGCCCGCTGCTATAGGGCAATTCCTGATAAAATGACCCGGGTCGCCACAACCGTAGCAACTCTTAGACTGATAGGGCTGCTGGCCCCGACGACCCGAATGGCCTCCACGAACACTCTGAAGAGGCCGAGCACTAATAGGAGACTGGTCTGAGTAATACCCCCGAGAACCACGATCACCCGATCCACCCCGCGAAGCTCGAAGGGCGGAATGAAAAGGCTCTGGAAGACCGACCTCTATCAAAGGACTCTCTGCTACCGGAGGAAGGACCACCAAATCTACCCGAATGACGAGGCCTCTTATCCGATGAATAACCGCCTCCCCTAGCAAGAGCCATCTCAACCTTGCGTGCTGCATTGGCAGCCTCCTGAAATGATATGTCACTCCCCACGCCCATAGCCATCCGGAGTCTAATCGGATGATTAAGCCCATCTATAAACTTGCGGACCCTCTCCCGCTCCGTGGGAAGTATCACCACCGCATGACGAGCCAAGTCAATAAATCTCGTCTCATACTGTGTAACTGTCATAGTGCCCTGATGGAGGCGCTCAAACTGCCTCCGAAGTAAATCCCGCCTGAGTAGTAGGGAGAAACTTCTCCATAAATAGTTCCGCAAACCGGTCCCATGATAGAGCTGGGGACCCTGCTGGTCGAGTCAGGCAATAATCTCTCCACCAAGTCTTGGCGGATCCTGCAAGTCTGAAAGTACAAAAATCAACTCCGTTTGTCTCCACGATCCCCATAGTCTTGAGAATCTCATGGCAACTGAATAAAAAGTCCTGAGGATCCTCTGATGCCGTTCCACCGAAAGTAGTGGTAAATAGTTTGGAGAACCGATCAAGCCTCCATAACGAATCAGAAGTCATTGCCGTTCCATCACCGGCATGAGCTGTGGTACCTGACTGAGTAGCCACAGCTGGCTGAATTACTGGTGCCTGAGGCTGAGGAGCTACTGGCTCCGGAGTATGAGCAATAGGAGTCTGGGCCCCTCCTCCAGCCTGAGAAGTAGCTGGGGCAACTGATAATAGACCCGCTCTGGCAATGCTATCCATAAATCCCGCTATTCTGACCAAAGCATCCCGGAGATCCGGGGTAATCAAAGCCTCTCCTGGGACCTGAGCTGGGCCCACTGGAGCTGCTGGAACCGGAACCTCCTCATCCATCTCAATATGAGGCTCCACCTCTGGGGTAGCTGCCTGGGGCTGAGCTCTACCCCTACCACGGCCTCTAGTACGGCCTCGGCCCCTGCCCCTCACAGGAGCTGTCTGGGGCTCAGGCTGCTGGTCAGCGGACGAAGAAGTGCGTGTCCTTACCATCTCGAAAGGACAGAATAGAAATTCAATCGGTAATTGAGGATCAAGTAGCACGACAAGAAAGAACAAATGAGAGACTTTTTCCTAACTCAATAGACTCTGAAGGACAAGTACATACGTCTCCGTACCTACCTCTCAAACTCTACTAAGCTTGTTCGTGAGTGGTGAGACCTATGTAACCTAGAGCTCTGATACCAACTTGTCACGACCCGGATTTTCACCCAATATCGGGATCGTGATGGCGCCTACTCGTGGTAGCTAGGCAAGCCACCGTATTCATACTATCCTGTTTATAACACAATTTTAATTAAATAAATGCGGAATACTTTATCGAAATGGAAATAACAAATCCCAAGGTAAAAACCATACCGAAATCCTCTACCCAAGATTTGGAGTCACCAACTCACAAACTACTATGGAATACTACACATAAAAGTCTGAAGAAAATATAACATAATTCTGTTCGTCTCGGAATAATGAGACTACAGCTATAAACATAAATAAAGAAAGAGACGCCGGGCCTGCGGACGTCTGCAAGCTACCTCGGTCTCAAATATGATCAACTCCCACGCAATCTATTTACTCCTGCTGCTGCTCCTGATCGTAACCTGGACCTGTGCAAAAACGCACAGAAGTGTAGCATCAGCACAACCGACCCCATGTGCTGGTAAGTGCCCGGCCTATTCCGGCGAAGTAGTGACAAGCCTAGGACCAGACACTCACATAAACCTGTGCAATTCAATATATATATGTGTACCACAAAATAACAAGAAAAAATCAAGTATTAACACAATAAGGAATATCTTAAAGAATTCAACAATTAACCACAGTTAATAATTTCACAAGGAAAAACAAAGCGTAATGTAAACACAAATAATATCGATTCAAGGAATAGCAAACAGTTGCACGGCATCACCCTTCGTGCTTTTACTCTCATCCTCACATCCATAGTACGGCATGATCCTTCGTACATGGTTCAATAATAGGGCACGGCATGATCCTTCGTGCATAATCAATAACATGGCACGGCATGATCCTTCGTGCATAATCAATAATAAACATGGCACGGCATGATCCTTCGTGCATAATCAATAATAAACATGGCACGGCATGATCCTTCGTGCATAATCAATAATAAACATGGCACGGCATCACCCTTCGTGCATTATCTCTCTTCCTCACCCAAATAACAATCACGGTTAAGGGCAAAGAAAGAAACAACAATTCATAAATCGTCCCATCAAGGGCAATCAATAATTTTCTTCACAACAAGTCCTAACAAGGAAGAATAATAACAATTCATCTGTAATATATCTCAAATAATCATTTTTCCAACGACTCACGGTCATACTAGACGCCAGTGTATGGATGCTCGTCACCACAGCCCATACACCGCACTCGATCACATAACACATAACACATAATCCTATTCCCTCAAGCTAGGATAGAACAAACACTTACCTCGAATGCTTATGAACAATCCAATCCGTGGAAATGTCTTTTCTTTCAATTTGGCTCCAATCCAACCGTATCTATACACAATTGATTTAATATCATCAATTCTACTCAACAAACTAATTCTTAATACCAAATAACACTTTTACAACATTCCGCCATGAATAGTAAATTTCAACCCCGGGCCCACATGATCGGAATTCGGGGTTAGGACCAAAATCCGGTTACCCATCCCCCCACGAGTTCACGTATATAATTTGTTTCAAAATCGGACCTCAATTCGAGGTCCAATTCCCCAATTTATGAAAAACCCTATTTTCTAACAAAAACAAGAATTTTACCATGAAAACATTTGATTTCTAATGAAAAACATGTTTAATGATGTTAGGAATTGAAAGAATTAAGTAAAAAGTGACTTACAATCGTTTTGATGAAGAAGAAATCCTTGAAGAGTCGCAAATGGGTGTTTTGGTTTTGTGAAAAATGAAGAAATGACTGAAATTCGTGTTTTTCAGGTCTCTGTGTTCGCATTTGCGAACATGGGTTCGCAATTGCGAACCCCGACCAATTTCTGGAGTTTGAAAAATAAGCTAAGGGTGGAAAGTTCGCATTTGCGAACATTTGTTCGCATTTGCGAAGCAAAGGCATACTGGGAGGTTCGCATTTGCGACATAATGTTCGCATTTGCGAACAAGGCTCCTTCGCATTTGCGAAGAAGGCTTCGCATTTGCGAAGCATGGCTTAGCAGTGAAGGCATCGCATTTGCGAAGAGTGCTTCGCATTTGCGAAGCATGGCTTGGCAGTGAAGGCCTCGCATTTGCGAGGTTATGTTCGCAATTGCGAACCCAAGCCTTCCCTGGACGCCCTTCGCATTTGCGATCAAGGGTTCGCATTTGCGAACCCTGCCTAGGTCTGTCACCTTCGCAATTGCGAGAAATTTTTCGCAATTGCGAAGCCAACAACTGGGTGAAAAAAACCAGCAGTTCAAAATTCAGATTTTCATCCAACGGCCTATCAAATCTTTACCCGAGCCCCCGGCTCCAAACCAAACATGTACACAACCTCAAAAACACATTATGGACTTGTTCGTGCGATCATATCGCCAATATCACTTCGTTTTAATCAAATCGAGCCTCAAACTCATGATTTTCATACTTTTGATTTTCAAAACTTCTTAACTTGGAACTCAAGGTCCAAAACATCTCAAACGACATCCAAATGTCACCAAACTTTACGGAAATCACATATATAATATTTAAGACTTGTACCGGGCGTCGGAACCAAAATACGAGCCCGATACCAAGGTCTATTAATTTATTTCCTTTAATAATTGCATCAAAAACAATTTCACATAAAAATTCATAACTTGGGCTCTAGGCCTCAGAATTCGACTCCGGACACATGTCCAAGTCCCATATTTTCCTACGGACCTCTCGGGACCATCCAATCTCGGGTCCGGATCCGTTTATCAAAAATGTTGACCGAAGTCAACCATATCAATATTAATATCATTTTTATCCAAATTTCTCATAGAATTCATATTTTCTATCACAAAATCCTTCCGGCTACATGCTCGGATCGTGCACGTAAATCGAGGCAACATAGAATGAGGTTTTCAAGGCCTCAGAAGCTCGAAATTATTAATAAAATAAGTGATGACCCTTTGGGTCGTCACATGAAATTAGGTCTTTTAATCCTGGCCGTTGGATTATGAGATCCAACGGTCCAGATTAAAATGAGAAATGGGGCGGGTTGAATCTGACTGACCCAAACGCCTTTGGGCCTGGACTAGGTCGGTTTTGGACTGGTCCAATCCAGGTTTTATTTTCCATTCTCTTCTCTTCTCTTTTAATTTAATTCCTAATTATGAAAGACAAAAATTAACTATCAATAATTAATCCACATATTTAACTATCAATTAAATAAAATCACACAACTACGCATGTAAAAGATGCATTATTATTATTTTTTTGACTTTTATTTTATATATTTTATAATTAAACTTAATTACTCTAAATAAGACTTAAATGCAAATGCAACATCATTCTGTATTTTATTTTATTTTTTTAACAAATAAGCACGCACAGATAAAATGTAGATAATAATTAAGAAAAATCAACAAAATTTCAGAAGATCACACACAACACAAAATTATTCTATTTTTGGATTTTATGAGTAATTCTCATGTAAGGCAAAAATCACGTGTTCACAATCATGTTATCAAATATAAGAATTTAAAGCTAAATTTCAAATGGTACTTCCCTTGCTTTCCAGGTGGGTGCCTACTTACTGCATTTGAAAAGATATTCCCTTGTTCTTCAGGTGGGTGCCTGCCTGCGAACTTTGAAAAGATATTCCATTATTTTTCAGGTGGGCGCATGCTTGCTGTCACGACCCGGATTTTTCCCCAACATCGGGATCGTGATGGCGCCTACTCGTGGTAGCTAGGCAAGCCACTGTATTCATACTATCCTGTTTTTAACACAATTTTAATTAAATAAATGCGGAATACTTTATCGAAATAGAAATAACTAAATACAAAGTGAAAATCATACCGAAATCCTCTACCCAAGACGTGGAGTCACCAACTCACGAACTACTATGGAATACTACACATACAAGTCTGAAGGAAATATAACACAATTCTGTTTGTCTCGGAACAAAGAGACTACAGCTAATAACATAAATAAAGAGAGAGACGCCGGGCCTGCGGACGTCTGCAAGCTACCTCGGTCTCAAATATGATCAACTCCCACGCAATCGATTTACTGCTGCTGCTGCTCCTGATCGTAACCTGGACCTGTGCAAAAATGCACAGAAGTGTAATATCAGCACAACCGACCCCATGTGCTGGTAAGTGCCTGGCCTATCCCGGCGAAGTAGTGACAAGCCTAGGACCAGACACCCACATAAACCTGTGCAATTCAATATATATGTATACCACGGAATGACAAGAAATAGCCAGGTATTAACACAATAAGAAATATCTCGAAGAATTCAACAATTAACCACAGTTAATAAATTTACAAGGAAAAATAAAGTATAATGTAAACACAAGTAATATCAAGTCAAGGAATAGCAAGCAGTTGCACGGCATCACCATTCGTGCTTTTACTCTCATCCTCACCAATAAGCAAATAAAGTACACGGCATCACCCTTCGTGCTTTTACTCTCATCCTCACATCCATAGTACGGCATGATCCTTCGTACATGGTTCAATAACAGGGCACGGCATGATCCTTCGTGCATAATCAATAAAACATGGCACGGCATTAACTTTCGTGCATAAATAAATAAACATGGCACAGCATCACCCTTCGTGCATTATCTCTCTTCCTCACCCAAGTAACAATCACAGTTATGGGCAAAGAAAGAAGCAGTAATTCATAAACTGCCCCATCAAGGGCAATCAATAATTATCTTCACAACAAGTCCCAACAAGGGAGAACAATAACAATTCATCCGTAATATATCTCAAAATAATCATTTTCCAACGACTCACGGTCATACTAGACGCCAGTGTATGGATGCTCGTCACCACGACCCATACACCGCACTCGATCACATAACACATAACACATAATCCTATTCCCTCAAGCTAGGATAGAACAAACACTTACCTCGAATGTTTATGAAAGATTCAATCCGTGGAAATGTCTTTTTCTTTCAAATTGGGCTCCAATCCAATCGTATCTATACACAATTGATTTAATATCATCAATACTACTCAACAAACTAATTCTTAAGACCAAATACAACTTTTACAACATTCCGCCCGGAATAGTGAATTTCAACCCCGGGCCCACATGGTCGGAACTCGGGGTTAGGACCAAAATCCGGTTACCCATCCCCCCACGAGTTCATGTATATGATTTGTTTCAAAATCGGACCACAATTCGAGGTCCAATTCCCCAATTTATGAAAAACCCTATTTTCTAACAAAAACAAGAATTCTACCATGAAAACCTTTGATTTCTAATGAAAAACATGTTTAATGATGTTAGGAATTGAAAGAATTAAGTAAAAAGTGACTTACAATTGTTTTGATGAAGAAGGAATCCGTGAAGAATCGCAAATGGGTGTTTTTGTTTTGTAAAAAGTGAAGAAATGAACTTAAAATCGTGTTTTACAGGTCTCTGTGTTCGCATTTGCGAACATGGGTTCGCAATTGCGAACCCCGACCAATTTCTGGAGTTTGAAAAATAAGCTAAGGCTGGGAAGTTCGCATTTGTGAACATTTGTTCGCATTTGCGAACACTGGCAGACAAAGGGACTGTTCGCATTTGCGAACATAGGCTGTATAAGGCAGTGTCCGCATTTGCGAACAATGGTTCACATTTGCGAACCAAGGCAGTATAGGGAATGTTCGCATTTGCGAACTTTTGTTCGCATTTGCGAACATAGGCAGGCCCTGGGGACTTTCGCATTTGCGAACAAGGCTGGGTCAATGGGGCTTCGCATTTGCAATCAGGGTTCGCATTTGCGAGCCCTGCCTTGTACTGCCCCCTTCGCAATTGCGAGAAATACTTCGCAATTGCGAAGCCAACAACTGGGTGAAAAACCAGCAGTGCAACATTTCAGAATTTAATCCAACGGCCTATCAAATCTTTACCCGAGCCCCCGGGCTCCAAACCAAACATGTACACAACCTCAAAAACACATTATGAACTTGCTCGTGCGATCACATCGCCAATATCACCTCGTTTTCATCAAATCAAGCCTCAAATTCATGATTTTCATACCTTTGGTTTTCAAAGCTTTCAAACTTGGGACTCAAGGTCCAAAACATCTCAAACGACATCCAAATGTCACCAAACTTTACAGAAATCACATATATAATATTTAAGACTTGTACCCGGCGTCGGAACCAAAATACGAGCCCGATACCAAGGTCAATTAATTCATTTCCTTTAACAATTACATCAAAAACAATTTCATAGAAAAATTCATAACTTGGGCTCTAGGCCTCGGAATTCGACTCCGGACGCATGTCCAAGTCCCATATTTTCCTACGGACCTCTCGGGACCATCCAATCTCGGGTCCGGATCCGTTTACCAAAAATGTTGACCGAAGTCAACCATATCAATATTAATATCATTTTTATCCAAATTTCTCATAGAATTCATATTTTCTATCACAAAAAGCTTTCCGGCTACATGCTCGGATCGTGCACGTAAATCGAGGCAACATAGATTGAGGTTTTCAAGGCCTCAGAAGCTCGAAATGATTAATTAAATATGTGATGACCCTTTGGGTCGTCACAATCTCCACCTCTAAAATAACCGTTCGTCCTCGAACGGACAAAAGAAAGAAGTACCTGAGTTGGGGAACAAATGAGGGTAGCGGCTCCGCATATCGGACTCGGACTCCCGGGTCGATGCCTCAGGAGGCTGACCTCTCCACTGAACACGCACAGAAGGATAACTCTTCGACCTCAACTGTCGAACCTGCCGGTCTAGAATGGCTACTGGCTCCTCCTCGTAAGATAGATCATTGTCCAATTGGACAGTACCGAAGTCTAACACATGTGTGGGATCGCCGTGGTATCTCCGAAGCATAGATACATGAAAAACTGGATGCACGGCTGATAAGCTAGGCGGCAAAGCTAATCTGTAAGCCACCCCTCCCACTCTGTCTAGAATCTCAAATGGACCAATATACCTAGGGCCGAGCTTGCCCTTCTTCCCGAACCTCATCACGCCCTTCATAGGCGACACTCGGAGCAATACTCGTTCACCAATCATGAAATGCACATCTCAAACTTTACGATCCGCATAAGTCTTTTGCCTGGACTGAGCTGAACGCAATCTCTCCTGAATAGTCTTGACCTTATCCAAGGCCTCCTGAACTAAGTCTGTACCCAACAACCGAGCCTCTCCCGGTTCAAACCATCCAACTGGTGATCGACATCGCGTACCATACAACGCCTCATACGGAGCCATCTGGATGCTAGATTGGTAACTGTTATTGTAGGCGAACTCTGCTAATGGTAGAAACTGATCCCACGAGCCTCCAAAATCAATAACACAAGCTCGAAGAATGTCCTCAAGAATCTGAATAGTCCTCTCGGACCTGGCCATCCGTCTGAGGATGAAATGCTGTACTCAACTGAACCTGGGTGCCTAACTCCTGCTGGACCGCTCTCCAGAACCGTGAGGTAAACTACGTTCCCCGATCAGATATAATAGATACTGGCACCCCATGGAGACGAACAATCTCCCTAATGTAAACCTCCGCTAACCTCTCCGACGAGTAGGAGACAGATACTGGAATAAAGTGTGCTGACTTGGTCAGCCTATCAACAATGACCCAAATAGCATCAAATTTCCTCCGAGTCAAAGGAAGTCCAGTAACTTAGTCCATAGTGATCCGCTCCCATTTCCACTCGGGAATTTCAATCCTCCGGAATACACCACCAGGTCTCTAGTGCTCATATTTCACCCGCTGACAATATAGACACCGAGCGACATACGCAACGATATCTTTCTTCATTCTGCGCCACCAATAATATTGCCGTAAGTCCTGGTACATCTTCGCGGCGCCTAGGTGAATAGAATACCGCGAACTGTGGGCCTCTGCTAAGATCAACTCTCGAATCCCTTCGACATTGGGCACACAAACTCGACCCTGCAATTTCAATACCCCATCATCATCTAGATTTACCTGTGTGGCACCTCCCCGCTGTACCGTATCTCTCAACTCACGCAAATGAGGATCATCAAATTGCCTCTCACGGATACGCTCTAATAAAGAAGAACGAGCGACCGTGCAGGCTAACACCCTGCTAGGCTCAGAAATGTCTAATCTCACGAACCGGTTGGCTAAGGCCTGGACATCTAGAGCTAATGGTCTCTGACTGACCGGAATGTATGCAAGACTACCCATGCCGGCATACTTTCTACTCAAAGCATCGGCCACCACATTGGCCTTACCCTGGGTGATATAAGATAGTAACATCATAGTCTTTTAGCAACTCTAACCATCTCCGCTGTCGTAGATTCAACTCCTTCTGCTTGAACAAGTATTGTAGGCTTTTGTGATCAGTGTACACCTCACATGTCACACCATATAGATAATGCCTCCAGATCTTTAAGGCATGAACCACTGCTGCTAACTCAAGATCATGAACTGGATAATTCTTCTCATGTATCTTTAACTGCCTCGAAGCATAAGCGATAACCTTACCATCCTGCATCAATACCGCTCCAAGCCCTGTACGAGAGGCGTCACAATAAACTGTATAAGGCCCTGTACCCGTAGGTAGTATCAACACCGGTGCGGTGGTCAAGGCTGTCTTGAGCTTCTGAAAGCTCGCCTCACACTCCTCTGACCACTGAAACTGGACACCCTTCTGGGTCAACCTGGTCATCGGGGCTGCAATAGAAGAAAACCCCTCTACAAATCGACGGTAGTAACCTCCTAACCCCAAGAAACTCCAGATCTCAGTCACTAAAGCTGGTCGAGGCCAATTCTGGACTGCCTCAATCTTCTTTGGGTCTACCTGAATACCTTCCACTGATACAATATGACCCAGAAATGCTACCGAACTCGGCCAGAACTCACATTTAGAAAATTTGGCATATAGCCGGTTATCTTTCAGAGTCTGAAGAACCACTCTGAGGTGCTGCTCGTGCTCTTCCTGGCTGCGGGAGTACACCAGGATGTCATCTCTGAAGACTATAACGAACAGATCTAAGTAAGGCCTGAATACCCGATTCATCAACTCCATGAATGCTGCTGGGGCATTGGTCAACCCGAAGGACATGACCAAGAACTCATAATGCCCATATCTAGAGCGAAATGCTGTCTTAGGAATGTCAGCCGCCCTGATCTTCAGCTGATGGTAGCCTGACCTCAAGTCTATCTTAGAGAATACCCTCGCTCCCTGGAGCTGGTCAAACAAATCATCAATCCTCGGCAGTGGATATTTATTTTTGATAGTCACCTTGTTTAACCGCCGGTAATCAATACACATCCGCATCGAGCCATCCTTCTTCTTTACAAATAATACAGGTGCTCCCCAGGGGGAAACACTGGGCCTGATAAAGCCCTTCTCAAGAAGGTCTTGCAACTGATCTTTCAATTATTTTAGCTCCGGCGGGGCCATACGATAGGGTGGAATAGAGATGGGCTGAGTGCCCGGTGCCAGATCAATACAGAAATCAATATCCCGGTCAGGTGGCATGCCCGACAGGTCTGAAGGAAAAACCTCAGGAAACTCCCGTTCAATAGGGACTGACTCAATGGAAAGAACCTCTGCGCTGGAATCACGAACATAAGCCGGATAAGCTAGACACCCCTTCTCGACCATGTGTCGAGCCTTAACATAAGAAATAACAGTGCGAACGGAGTGGCTTGAGGTACCCTTCCACTCTAATCGGGGTGATTCTGGCAAGGCTAAGGTCACGGTCTTAGCATGGCAATCAAGAATAGCATGGTATGGGGACAACCAGTCCATCCCCAATATGACATCAAAATCTACCATGTCCAAAAGCAACAGATCAACACGGGTCTCAAGACCCCCAAATATAACTACGCACGAACGATGCACCCGATCGACTATAATGGAGTTACCCACTGGTGTAGCCACATAAACTGGAATATCCAGAGCATAGCTGGGCACGGCCAAATACGGTGCGAAGTAGGAAGACACATAGGAATATGTAGATCCAGGGTCAAATAATACCGAAGCACCTCTGCCACACACAAGAATAGTACCTGTAATCACGGCATCTGATGCCTCTGCCTCTGGCCTGGCTGGTAAGGCATAGAATCGGGGATCTGCACCTCCCCTCTGAACTGCGTCTCTAGGACGACCATCAACTGGCTGACCTCTACCTTCGGCTGGACGGTCTCCACCTCTACGGTCTCGACCTCCACCTCTATAATCTCTACCCCCGCCTCCTGGCTGGCTGGGCAGGCTGAGGGTCAGCTGGGGCCTGAATCATAGGACGAGGACCTCGCTGCTGAGAGTTGCCCGCTGCTAGAGGGCAATACCTGATAAAATGACCCGGGTCACCACAACCGTAGCAACTCTTAGACTGATAGGGCTGCTGGCCCTGACGACCTGAATGGCCTCCACGAACACTCTGAAGAGGCTGAGCATTAATAGGAGGCTGGTCTGAATAATGCCCATGAGAACCGCGATCACCTGGTCCACCCTGTGAAGCCTGAAGGGCGGAATGAAAAGGCCTGGAGGACTGGCCTCTATCAAAGGATTCTCTGCTACCAGAGGAAGAAGCACCAAACCTACCCGAATGACGAGGCCTCTTATCCGAAGAATAACCGCCTCCTCTAGCGAGAGCCATCTCAACTCTGCGTGCTGCATTGGCTGCCTCCTGAAATGATATGTCACTCCCTACGCCCATAGCCATCTGGAGTCTAATCGGCTGATTAAGCCCATCTATAAACCTGCGGACCCTCTCCCGCTCCGTGGGAAGTATCACCACCGCATGACGAGCCAAATCGACAAATCTCATCTCATACTGTGTAATCGTCATAGTGCCCTGATGGAGGCGCTCAAACTGCCTCCGAAGTACATCCCGCTGAGTAGCAGGGAGAAACTTCTCCATAAATAGTTCCGCAAACTGATCCCATGATAAAGCTGGGGACCCCGCTGGTCGAGTCAAGCAATAATCTCTCCACCAAGTCTTGGCGGATCCTGCAAGCCTGAATGTACAGAAGTCAACTCCATTTGTCTCCACGATCCCCATAGTCTTGAGAATCTCACGGCAACTGAATAAGAAGTCCTGAGGATCCTCTGATGTGGCACCGCTGAATGTAGTGGTAAATAGCTTGGAGAACCGATCAAGTCTCCATAACGAATCAGAAGTCATGGCCGCTCCATCACCTGCATGAGCTGTGGTACCTGACTGAGTGGCCACAGCTGGCTGAACCACTGGTGCTTGAGGCTGAGGAGCTACTGGCTCCGGAGTACGAGCAATAGGAGTCTGGGCCCCTCCTCCAGCCTGAGAAGCGGCTGGTGCAACTGATAATAAACCCGCTCTGGCAATGCTGTCCATAAATCCCGCTATTCTGACCAAAGCATCCCGGAGATCCGGGTAAATAAAGCCTCTCCTGGGACCTGAGCTGGGCCCACTGGAGCTGCTGGGACCGGAACCTCCTCGTCAATCTCAATATGAGGCTCCACCTCTGGGGTAGCTGCCTGGGGCTGAGCTCTACCCCTACCACGGCCTCTGATACGGCCTTGGCCCCTGCCCCTCACGGGAGCTACCTGGGGCTCGGGCTGCTGGTGAGCGGACGAAGAAGCGCGTGTCCTCACCATCTGCGAAAGAACAGATTAGAAATTCAATCAGTAATTGAGGAACAAGTCGCACGACAAGAAAGAACAAATGAGAGACTCTTTCCTAACTCAATAGACTCTGGAGGACAAGTATAGACGTCTCCGTACCTACCTCTCAAACTCTACTAAGCTTGTTCGTGAGTGGTGAGACCTATGTAACCTAGAGCTCTGATACCAACTTGTCACGACCCGGATTTTTCCCCAACACCGGGATCGTGATGGCGCCTACTCGTGGTAGCTAGACAAGCCACTGTATTCATACTATCCTGTTTTTAACACAATTTTAATTAAATAAATGTGGAATACTTTATCGAAATAGAAATAACTAAATACAAAGTGAAAATCATACCGAAATCCTCTACCCAAGACGTGGAGTCACCAACTCACGAACTACTATGGCATACTACACATACAAGTCTGAAGGAAATATAACACAATTTTGTTTGTCTTGGAACAAAGAGACTACAGCTAATAACATAAATAAAGAGAGAGACGCCGGGCCTGCGGACGTCTGCAAGCTACCTCAGTCTCAAATATGATCAACTCCCACGCAATCGATTTACTGCTGCTGCTGTTCCTGATCGTAACCTGGACCTGTGCAAAAACGCACAGAAGTGTAATATCAGCACAACCGACCCCATGTGCTGGTAAGTGCCCGGCCTATCCCGGCGAAGTAGTGACAAGCCTAGGACCAGACACCCACATAAACCTGTGCAATTCAATATATATGTATACCACGGAATGACAAGAAATAGCCAGGTATTAACACAATAAGAAATATCTCGAAGAATTCAACAATTAACCACAGTTAATAAATTCACAAGGAAAAACAAAGTATAATGTAAACACAAGTAATATCAAGTCAAGGAATAGCAAGCAGTTGCACGACATCACCCTTCGTGCTTTTACTCTCATCCTCACCAATAAGCAAATAAAGTACACGGCATCACCCTTCGTGCTTTTACTCTCATCCTCACATCCATAGTACGGCATGATCCTTCGTACATGGTTCAATAACAGGGCACGGCATGATCCTTCGTGCATAATTAATAAAACATGGCACGGCATTAACCTTCGTGCATAAATAAATAAACATGGCACGGCATCACCCTTCGTGCATTATCTCTCTTCCTCACCCAAGTAACAATCACAGTTAAGGGCAAAGAAAGAAGCAGTAATTCATAAACTGTCCCAACAAGGGCAATCAATAATCATCTTCACAACAAGTCCCGACAAGGGAGAATAATAACAATTCATCTGTAAATATATCTCAAAATAAGCATTTTCAATGACTCACGGTCATACTAGACGCCGATGTATGGATGCTCGTCACCACAGCCCATACACCGCACTCGATCACATAACACGTAACACATAATCCTATTCCCTCAAGCTAGGATAGAACAAACACTTACCTCGAATGTTTATGAAAGATTCAATCCGTGGAAATGTCTTTTTCTTTCAAATTTGGCTCCAATCCAATCGTATCTATACACAATTGATTTAATATCATCAATACTACTCAACAAACTAATTCTTAAGACCAAATACAACTTTTACAACATTCCGCCCGGAATAGTGAATTTCAACCCCGGGCCCACATGGTCGGAACTCGGGGTTAGGACTAAAATCCGGTTACCCATCCCACATGTTTAATGATGTTAGGAATTGAAAGAATTAAGTAAAAAGTGACTTACAATTGTTTTGATGAAGAAGGAATCTGTGAAGAATCGCAAATGGGTGTTTTTGTTTTGTAAAAAGTGAAGAAATGAACTTAAAATCGTGTTTTACAGTCTCTGTGTTCGCATTTGCGAACATGGGTTCGCAATTGCGAACCCCGACCAATTTCTGGAGTTTGAAAAATAAGCTAAGGCTGGGAAGTTCGCATTTGCGAACATTTGTTCGCATTTGCGAACACTAGCAGACAAAGGGGGTGTTCGCATTTGCGAACTAATGTTCGCATTTGCGAACATAGGCTGTACAGGGCAGTGTTCGCATTTGCGAACAATGATTCGCATTTGCGAACCAAGGCAATATGGGACAGTGTTCGCATTTGCGAACTGTGTTCGCATTTGCGAACATAGGCAGGCCTGGGGGTGTTCGCATTTGCGAACAATTGTTCGCATTTGCGAACAAGGCTGGGCATGAGGGGTTTCGCATTTGCGATCAGGGTTCGCATTTGCGAGCCCTGCCTTGATCATCCCCCTTCGCAATTGCGAGAAATGCTTCGCAATTGCGAAGCCAACAACTGGGTGAAAAACCAGCAGTGCAACATTTCAGAATTTAATCCAACGGCCTATCAAATCAGCTCGGAGGGGAGGTGCAAATCCCCGATTCTATGCTTTACCAGCCAGGCCAGAGGCAGAGGCATCAGATGCCGTGATTACAGGTACTATTCTTGTGTATGGCAGAGGTGCTTCAGTATTATTTGACCCTGGATCTACATACTCCTATGTGTCTTCCTACTTCGCACCGTATTTGGCCGTGCCCAGCTATGCTCTGGATATTCCAGTTTATGTGGCTACACCAGTGGGTGACTCCATTGTAGTCGATCGGGTGCATCGTTCGTGCGTAGTTATATTTGGGGGTCTTGAGACCCGTGTTGATCCGTTGCTTTTGGACATGGTAGATTTTGATGTCATATTGGGGATGGACTGGTTGTCCCCATACCATGCTATTCTTGATTGCCATGCTAAGACGGTGACCTTAGCCTTGCCCGAATCACCCCGACTAGAGTGGAAAGGTACCTCAAGCCACTCCGTTCGCACTGTTATTTCTTATGTTAAGGCTCGACGTATGGTCGAGAAGGGGTGTCTAGCTTATCCGGCTTATGTTCGTGATTCCAGCGCAGAAGTTCCTTCCATTGAGTCAGTCCCTATTGCACGAGAGTTTCCGGAGGTTTTTCCTTCAGACCTGCCGGGCATGCCACCCAACAGAGATATTGATTTCTGTATTGATCTGGCAACGGGCACTCAGCCCATCTCTATTCCACCCTATCGTATGGCCCCGCCGGAGCTAAAAGAGTTGAAAGATCAGTTGCAGGACCTTCTTGAGAAAGGCTTTATCAGGCCTAGTGTTTCCCCCTGGGGAGCACCTGTATTATTTGTAAAGAAGAAGGATGGCTCGATGCGGATGTGTATTGATTACCGGCAGTTAAACAAGGTGACTATCAAAAATAAATATCCACCGCCGAGGATTGATGATTTGTTTGACCAGCTCCAGGGAGCGAGGGTATTCTCTAAGATAGACTTGAGGTCAGGCTACCATCAGCTGAAGATCAGGGCGGCTGACATTCCTAAGACAGCCTTTCGCTCTAGATATGGGCATTATGTGTCACGCCCCAAATCGAGGAACATGACCGGCGCCTGACCGGGTTGCCCCAGTCAAGCGGACCTGGGTGCCTTTCATTCCCACGCATTACCCCTGTGATGACTGTTTCTCATTAACCAAATATATTACTAACCATAAATGATTTCACATTAAACAAATAAAATGATACGAGTGATTCATTAACAAGATTTCAATTTTTACAACGCCCGACATAACACAATATATATACATAAGACTGGAGTCCCACAGTTTACATGTCTACGGAGCCTCTAGGATACAAAAAGGGAAATACAATACTTGCCGGTAACAAGGCTCCGGCTATACCTTACAAAACCAAAATGAAATCTAAACCGAGTGGCATGAACCACACAAGGCCCCAAGGAAGAAAGGGGCTCACCAAAACGGGCAGTGGAAGGAGAAGGATATTACTGCCGATGAGCTGAAGTGCCTGCTACTGATCCACCTACAATCATAACACGAATGTAGCGCCCCCGGCAAAAGGGACGTCAGTACACTTAAATTGTACTGGTATGTATGGACAAACTTTGTCCCAAGTAAACTCAAGCCATTAACTTACATCAACAATTAATTAAGCCAGCTAACCATGTTTCCACATTTTCCTCATTTCAAATAATTCTCAACACAAAGCACTTTCTACAATCAGCCAATTTAACAATAACCAATCAATTACGTAAAGCACAAGTAGTCAAACAAAGGGGCAATCAGTGCCCCACAGGTTGCAAACTCTCCTGCTGTCTCCTTTCACAATTTCACATTATTGATTTATGTATCAATTTTCAATAGCGATTTCGATCGCTTTCCATCCTTATTGCCCCCGACCACCCTTATTACCTCGGCCACCCTTATCACCCCAACCCACACCTTATTTCACCACGTTGCGGCGCGCAACACGACCCCGCCTTACAGCTGAAAACACAACAATTTCAAACAGCAGATAAGGTACTACACACAATTTCAACAAGTTCAAATAAGCAACTTACACATTGGTTCATGTTCTCAATTTCTTCTCAATTCAATATCACAACCATGTTACAAGTATTCCAAAATCGAAAATGCCCACATCATCATGTTCAACAATTCACCACAATTAAGGTGTTTCAAATTCCTTCCACAATAAGCCAAATATGCCATCACAATGGTTGTTCCCAATTCTTTACCAACCTCGATTACCTTTTTATCTTTCAATTCATATTTCATACCACACATAGTTCAACATCAATCAAATGCTCAACAAGGAAATCAAAGGATTACGTAAAATTTCTCAATTTGACACATGCCAAAACAATTCGCACACATTTGGGCGATTTTACAAGAATCAAAATTAGCCATACATACCCGGTGATGATCTTTTAACTTCCTACTTTATGCTTACCCAAGCTATCTTACTCTTGTCAACCTTGTTCTTGAAGACTCTTACTTCTACTCACTTCTTTTTTTACTAGAAATCAAGTTCAATAATCATGCATGAGTGTAAAAATTCTATTTTTCAAAAGCTATTATATGCAAACCTCTTTTACCCAATTAAAACTGAAAATCAAAGAAAATAATTAGGGTTTTTACCTTGAAAATATTGGGGAAGTTGGATCCTTGCCCTAGAATCCCTTGGAATTAAGTAGTTGGAACACTCTTTGAAGATGAAGAACTTCTCTCTCTAAAAACCCTCTCTTCTCTCTCTAATTTTGGTGAGATGGTATGATAAAATGAAGAAGAAAGGTGTTATATTAAAGAAGGGATCGGGTCAAAATGTTACAAAAATCTGGGCCGGGGTCAAATATGCGGTCACTATGCGACCGCAGAATCAACATGCGGTCCGCATAGTGACCGCAGAATGGCTCAAAAATTACGCAGGCTCTGGAACGATTTGCGGTCACTATGCGGACCGCATGTCGATTCTGCGGTCGCAAAAGTGCACCGCAGATTGACATGCGATCGCATATCGACCGCACATTGGACACAATTTTGGGCAACTTTCTGGAACGATTTGCGGTCAGAATGCGGTCCGCATGTCAGGTTTGCGGTCGCATTCTTGACCGCAGATTTGACATTTTTCTGGAAAATTTTATTCTCAACATTTTTGAAACTTAAATCATTACCAAGGGTCCGAACCGCGGCTCGCAAGCTCGCCGCGAAGAATTCTACGCACTCCTAACACATTATTCGGACCATGACACCACAGCTACTAGGTTTTATGCACAAAAAAATTACGGGGCCTTACATTATGAGTTCCTTGTCATGTCCTTCGAATTGACCAATGCCCCAGCAACATTCATGGAGTTGATGAATCGGGTATTCAGGCCTTACTTAGATCTGTTCGTGATAGTCTTCATAGATGACATCCTGGTGTACTCCCGCAGCTAGGAAGAGCACGAGCAGCACCTCAGAGTGGTTCTTCAGACTCTGAAAGATAACCAGCTATATGCCAAATTTTCTAAATGTGAGTTCTAGCTGAGTTCGGTAGCATTTCTGGGTCACATTGTATCGGTGGAAGGTATTCGGGTAGACCCAAAGAAGATTGAGGCAGTCCAGAATTGGCCTCGACCAGCTTCAGTGACTGAGATCCGGAGTTTCTTGGGATTAGCAAGTTACTACCGTCGTTTTGTAGAGGGGTTTTCTTCTATTGCAGCCCCGATGACCAGGTTGACCCAGAAGGGTGTCCAGTTCCAGTGGTCAGAGGAGTGTGAGGCGAGCTTTCAGAAGCTCAAGACAGCCTTGACCACCGCACCGGTGTTGGTACTACCTACAGGTACAGGGCCTTATACAGTTTATTGTGACGCATCTCGGTACAGGGCTTGGAGCGGTATTGATGCAGGATGGTAAGGTTATCGCTTATGCTTCGGGGTAGTTAAAGATACATGAGAAGAATTATCCAGTTCATAATCTTGAGTTAGCAGCAGTGGTTCATGCCTTAAAGATCTAGAGGCATTATCTATATGGTGTGACATGTGAGGTGTACACTGATCACAAAAGCCTACAATACTTGTTCAAGCAGAAGGAGTTGAATCTACGACAGCGGAGATGGTTAGAGTTGCTAAAAGACTATGATGTTACTATCTTATATCACCCAGGTAAGGCCAATGTGGTGGCCGATGCTTTGAGTAGAAAGTATGCCAGCATGGGTAGTCTTGCATACATTCCGGTCAGTCAGAGACCATTAGCTCTAGATGTCCAGGCCTTAGCCAACCGGTTCGTGAGATTAGACATTTCCGAGCCTAGCAGGGTGTTAGCCTGCACGGTCGCTCGTTCTTCTTTATTAGAGCGTATCCGTGAGAGGCAATTTGATGATCCTCATTTGCGTGAGTTGAGAGATACAGTACAGCGGGGAGGTGCCACACAGGTAAATCTAGATGATGATGGGGTATTGAAATTGCGGGGTCGAGTTTGTGTGCCCAATGTCGAAGGGATTCGAGAGTTGATCTTAGCGGAGGCCCACAGTTCGCGGTATTCTATTCACCCAGGCGCCGCGAAGATGTACCAGGACTTACGGCAACACTATTGGTGGCGCAGAATGAAGAAAGATATCGTTGCGTATGTCGCTCGGTGTCTAAATTGTCGGCAGGTGAAATATGAGCACCAGAGACCTGGTGGTGTATTCCAGAGGATTGAAATTCCCGAGTGGAAATGGGAGCGGATCACTATGGACTTCGTTACTGGACTTCCTTTGACTCGGAGGAAATTTGATGCTATTTGGGTCATTGTTGATAGGCTGACCAACTCAGCACACTTTATTACAGTATCTGTCTCCTACTCGTTGGAGAGGTTAGCGGAGGTTTACATTAGGGAGATTGTTTGTCTCCATAGGGTTCCAGTATCTATTATCTCTGATCGGGGAACGCAGTTTACCTCGCGGTTCTAGAGAGCGGTCCAGCAGAGAGTTGGGCACCTAGGTTGAGTTAAGTACAACATTTCATCCTCAGATGGATGACCAGTCTGAGAGGACTATTCAGATATTGGTGGATATGCTCCGAGCCTGTGTCATTGATTTTGGAGGCTCGTGGGACCGGTTTTTGCCTTTAGCAGAGTTCGCCTACAACAACAGCTACTAGTGTAGTATTCAGATGGCTCTATATGAGGCATAGTATGGTAGGCGATGTCGATCACCAGTTGGATGGTTTGAACCGGGAGAGGCTCGGTTGTTGGGTACAGACTTAGTTCAGGAGGCCTTAGATAAGGTCAAGACTATTCAGGAGAGATTGCGTTCAGCTCAGTCCAGGCAAAAGACTTATACGGATCGTAAGGTTCAAGATGTAGATTTCATGGTTGGTGAACGAGTATTGCTTCGAGTGTCGCCTATGAAGGGCGTGATGAGGTTCGGAAAGAAGGGCAAGCTCAGCCCCTAGGTATATTGGTCCATTTGAGATTCTAGACAGAGTGGGAGGGGTGGCTTACACATTAGCTTTGCCGCCTAGCTTATCAGCCGTGCATCCAGTTTTTCACGTATCTATGCTTCGGAGATACCACGGCGATCCCACACATGTGTTAGACTTCAGTACTGTCCAATTGGACAATGATCTATCTTACGAGGAGGAGCAGGTCAGCCTCCTGAGGCATCGACCTGGGAGTCCGAGTCTGATATGCGGAGCCGCTACCCACACTTGTTTCCTGACTCAGGTACTTCTTCTTTTGTCCGTTCGAGGACGAACGGTTGTTTTAGAGGTGGAGATTGTGACGACCCAAAGGGTCATCACTTATTTTATTAATCATTTCGAGCTTCTGAGGCCTTGAAAACCTCATTCCATATTGCCTCGATTTACGTGCATAATCCGAGCATGTAGCCGGAAAGATTTTGTGATAGAAAATATGAATTCTATGAGAAATTTGGATAAAAATGACATTAATATTGATATGGTTGACTTCGGTCAACATTTTTGGTAAACGGATCCGGACCCGAGATTGGATGGTCCCGAGAGGTCCGTAGGAAAATATGGGACTTGGACATGCGTCCGGAGTCGAATTCCGAGGCCTAGAGCCCAAGTTATGAATTTTTCTATGAAATTATTTTTGATGTAATTGTTAAAGGAAATGAATTAATTGACCTTGGTATCGGGCTCGTATTTTGGTTCCGACGCCCGGTACAAGTCTTAAATATTATATATGTGATTTATGTAAAGTTTGGTGACATTCGGATGTCGGTTGAGATGTTTTGGACCTTGAGTCCCAAGTTTGAAAGTTTTGAAAACCAAAGGTATGAAAATCATGAATTTGAGGCTTGATTTGACGAAAACGAGGTGATATTGGTGATGTGATCGCACGAACAAGTTCATAATGTGTTTTTGAGGTTGTGTACATGTTTGGTTTGGAGCCCGGGGGGCTCGGGTAAAGATTTGATAGGCCGTTGGATAAAATTCTGAATTTTTGCACTGCTGGTTCTTCACCCAGCTGTTGGCTTCGCAATTGCGAAGTATTTCTCGCAATTGCGAAGGGGACAGTACAAGGCAGGGCTCGCAAATGCGAACCCCGATCGCAAATGCGAAACCCCTCATGCCCAGCCTTGTTCGCAAATGCGAACAATTGTTCGCAAATGCAAACGCCCCCAGGCCTGCCTATGTTCGCAAATGCGAACACAGTTCGCAAATGCAAACACTGTCCCATATTGCCTTGGTTCGCAAATGCGAATCATTGTTCGCAAATGCGAACACTGCCCTATACAGCCTATGTTCGCAAATGCGAACATTAGTTCGCAAATGCGAACACCCCCTTTGTCTGCCAGTGTTCGCAAATGCGAACAAATGTTCGCAAATGCGAACTTCCCAGCCTTAGCTTATTTTTCAAACTCCAGAAATTGGTCGGGGTTCGCAATTGCGAACCCATGTTCGCAAATGCGAACACAG